>JANAVB010023996.1:5671127-5728627 GCA_029216955.1 Iris pallida | reverse complement strand
TGACGGCTCAGCTTATTCTAGTTCAATCGTTGTTTCAACAACATCTTCTTGGACCACATCTTTATTGAAGACTTCAGTTTCTTGCGCATCCTCATTGTTCTCCGGTATATCCGCAAGAACAATATTCTTGTGCCTTGTGAATTTATCTTCAAAATATTTTGCATTCCGAGATTCAATGATATGATTTGACTCAATATCAAGAAATCTCCGAACATCACTCTTCTCGGCATTCCCCAAGAAGGTCATCTTAGTAGTCCTTGTCCCAAGCTTCTGAATCTTCAGATCTGGAAGCTTGATATATGCCAGACACCCCCACACACGAATGACATTCAAGTTAGGTCTGACCTTGAACCAAAGTTCATGAGGAGTAACGTCTAAATTTGCATGAGACACTCTATTTAAAATAAAAGTGGCCATCAATGCAGCTTCTCCCCAGTAGCACTTAGGAAGACCCGCAGTCAACATTATTGAGTTAATCATTTCTGTTAACGTTCTGTTCTTCCTCTCTGCTACTCTGTTTGATTGAGGAGAGTACGGAGCTGTAGCCTCATTGACAATTCTATGTTCTTTGCAGTACGATACAATTCATGAGACCTGTACTCCCTACCTTGATCACTTTTTATTCTTTTGAGTTGTTGTCTAGTTTGTTGTCCAGCTTCGGCCCTGAACTCCTTGAACTTTTCGAATGTTTCGTCTTTAGCCTTCAGCAAATAAACGAACGCATACTTTGAGAAGTCATCGATGAAAGTTATGAAATACTTCATCCTGGCCTTTGTAGAGAATTGTTTGAAGTCACAGATATCAGAGTGTACCAACTCCAGAAGATCTGTATTTCGATTAACCCAAGAAAAGGGTTTCCTTGTGATATTTGTTTGAGCACAAACTTCATATTTCTCTACCTTACCCCCACACTTGGAGATAAGCCCTAGACTAGACATTCTGTTTATTCGTTTACAATGAACATGTCCTAGTCTATTATGCCACAACTCAAAAGTATAAGCAGAAAATGATTGCATTAATTATATTGGACTGATTTACAAGCTGAATTTTGAACATTCCTTCGGTATAAAAAGCTTTTTCGAAATATGTTCTCTTAATAGACATCACCATCTGGACAACATTGATGTCCATCCCGAGGCCTGCATTGCAAAGTAGGCCTCCTGAGATCAGGTTCTTGGCGATAGCAGGTACGTGCTTTACGCCTTGAAGTGTTAGAAACTTGCCAGAAGTCAGCTTCAATACCACCGTCCCAATCCCGAGCACTTCAGCTTGTGCCTGGTTCACCACCATAACCACTTCAGAAGTAGGTGTGTAGGTGGTGAACCACTCCTTATTGGAACAGACATGGCAGGTGGCTCCAGTGTCTACCCACCAGTCAGAGTCAGTCCCTACCGCATCAACCTGCACAATCATAGCAACAACGTCAGTGATCATAGATACCTTGCTAGGCTCTTCTTGCTCTGATTGCTTGGTCTTTGCTTTGCATTCACTCTTAAAGTGGCCCTTCTTGCCACACTTGAAGCAAGCCAAATGAGACTTTGACTTCTTTTGCTTGAAAGAAGTTCCCTTGACTTTCAGATTGTCAGGGTCCTTCTTCTTGCTGTAGGAAGCCGCCTGCTTTTCCCTTGGTTCCTTGGTATGAACCATATTGGTGTTAGCTATTTGCTTGGACAGTGCGTCAACTTTCAGTTGAGTCCACATCTGGTCCTCAACATAAATTACCTATAAGAGATCTTCAAGGCTGATCTCAAGCTTCTTCCTATGCATGTTTGCATAGAACTTACTCCACCCAACGAGGAGTTTCGAGACAATTCCTCCAACAACAAACTTGTCGGGGAGGGACATCGCCTAGTCTTCCAGCTTCTGTCGCAGCTTCAGGAATTCCTTCACCTGCAGCAGCATGGACTTCTCGTCCTCAAAGAGCTATTTGTGATATTTTTCAACCACAAATATCTTTCTCATATTTTTGTCTTCTTCATACAGTTTCTCCAGAAACTATGTCTCTGGCAATAGTCTTCTTACTGTAGGATTCTGCTAGAGAATCCTCCATAGCATTCAGGATAAGCAGCCGGCAAATGCTATTCTTCCTTCTCTACTTGGCCTGAAGTTTAGTAGCCGCAGTAATTGCGGCAACAGACCCAATATCTGGAACAATAGGTTCATCTTCAAGAAGCACATGATCAACGTCTCTGAGTTGAAGAGTGAGATAAACCTTCCTCTTCCAGACTTGATAATGCTCTCCATCAAACTTTTCTAACTTACAAAAGTCAGTATCGATGAGTGAAGCATTAAATTTTTCCGTCGTAGCAATATAGCTTTGAGATTGTTAGTGCTGGGGCACAATTTTTTGATGAAAACTGGGAAAATAAAATAATTATAAAAACAATGTTCCAACGCAACTCTTCTAGGAAGGTTGTGCAAGTTTAATGAAGATCTAAGAAGATCTCGTTACAACAGCATATGATTTTACGAGAATCTAAAAAGATTTCGTAATCCATAGCAGCGAAGAAGAAGACAGTCGATAGATGGATGAATATCCTGCTGGGGTGAATGATCACCGTTGCTAAAAGCTATATTCGCCCCACACGAAAAGCTTCCAGGAACCAGCAAGTTTGTCGGAGAACTTTCGAACACTCCTGCTTTTCTGACTCCTCGGATCGTACACGGACTCCCGTGCAAAAGCAACGCTGGTACAATACTTCTCTTCTCTCTCAAGATTTCTGTTTACTTGTGTTAAGAAACACCTATAAATTTTTGTAACTCTCTGTATATGCCTGTGAGAGAGAAGAGACCTTTTATAGGTCCGAGTAGCAACTGTCCGGTTAGCACAATATTCGGGACGTGATAATAACCACTTCGAACGTGCTGTACCGCTCAGACCATGCACAGGCACGATCTGAAGCAAGTTGCGCACCTCGCGCACCCCGTGCGCCTTGTACACCACGCGCTGAACGCGCACTAAGCCACTTGCGCCGCCTGCATGCCCTGCGTGCCCTGCGTCACCCGCACACCTGTGCGCGCACCACCTGGGCCGCGCAACCTGGCCGCGCAACCTGGCAGCGCACCTGGCCGCACAACCTGGCCTGCGCAACCTGGCAGTGCACCTGACCGCGCAACCTAAGCGCATTATGCGCCTAGCGACGATGCTGACGTGTTAAGTGCGCCAACAAAATGCCACATTACAGCTCATGAGCCCATGAACCCGAGTTCGAGTCTCCCATGGAAATAAATTTTCCAAGAACAAAAGAATGAATACTTTCAATTGTTGATTTAGCCTTTTTTCCATTAATAAAATAATCCCACATGGCACACCCATGTGCACCTCCACACCACATGTGCATCTCTAAAATAGCATAGCTAATATATAGAGATACAACTCCTTTGACCTAGCCGATGTAGGACTAAAATTCACAATAAAAAGGCCAAAACCCAACACATCGTGCTCCCAGGCTGTCCACGATCGAGCTCATTATTGGCAGCAATCGGCTTATCCGATTGCTCTAGGTCATTTTCCTTGCCAAAATTTATCAGAAATGCTACATTAACCGCAAAAATGCCCGCAGTTAGCCCGCAACTCTGACGTGGAGTCAAGGTAAGGAAGAAGTTTGACTTTGTTCAAACTGATTGGAAAAAAAAAGCAGCTCGACACCCTAGGCGGACAGTAAAGGAAAAAAAAAAAGCAGCTCGACACCCTAGGCGGACAGTAAAGAGAAGAGAGAGAGAGAGAAGCTCACTTTACTCTTCAACTTCTGAGAGTCGGTTCTCTCTCTCTCTCTCTATATATATATACTCTGCAACAAGAAGAAGGAGGAGAAGAAGAAGAAGATCGGTTGGAGGAGGAGAAGAAGAAGAAGACCAAGAAGAAGATTGCGGGCAAGTTTGCGGTTCAAGTAGCATAACTGTTCTCTGAGATACTCTCTCTCTCTCTCTCTCTCTCTGTACTCTACAAGGAGGAGGAGAAGAAGAAGAAGACCAAGAAGAAGATCGGCTGCAACAAGAAAAAGAAGAAGATCGGGAACAAGAGAAGAAGAAGAAGCAGAAACAGAAGAAGAAGAAGAAGAAGAAGAAGAAGATAGGCAAGAGGGGAGGTCATGGCTTGGACATCGATGGTCGTCGGTTTGGTCGGGTATCTAAATTGTTGCTCTCTACTGTAATTAAACCTATTTTTCGTGTTAAATTTTTTTAATGCATATTTAAACTGTTGAATCTCTTCATAGAGCACATAGATTATGCATCCATTGGGAAAAAAAATGCTATTGTAATTTGTTCAAATTTGAACTATGGACTGGACACAACACTCCAACTGTGGACTGGGCACGGTTGAAATAATCTAACTTTGTTTACTTGTAGGGTCTTGAATCCTCCCTTTTGAACAAGAAGATAATCTAAACAACATAAAGATTTGCTCAAACCATGAAAAGGGGAGAATGTTCTTTAGTTACTTCAAAGGTAGAATCCTAACTTAATTAATGTTTATGTGTCTTCTTAAATTATGTGTGTATGTTTTTATTCATCTCATAGAAAGGAACTAAATTTTCATTGTTAATATCATGATTTCTATTTGTAATTAAACTTTTATTCTTTAGTTTAACCTGGAACAATGCCAAATGTTGATTTGGTATTTATAACTTTTAAACTTTTATTCTTTGGTTTTACCAGGAACGATGCCGGATGTGTGATAAGTATGGTCACACTTCAATTTCTTGCCCATGGGTATATACGAGATGTAGAAATCAAACTTGTGATGGCATTAGAAAGTTGTTGCTCTCTACTAGGCCTAGTTCAATGGGAAAGAAGTTTTTCACCTGCACAAAATGTAATTCATTTCAATGGTTTGATGATGTTACATCCTCCACCTGTTCTGCTTCATACGGGGATATATGTTTCGGTTGTGGACGTACTGACCACCTTTTCAAGTCATGTCCTTGGAAGGATACACCATGCAACGATCCAAAATGTTCAGGTATAAGAAGATTGTCTATATCTGGAACAGAGCACAATCATGGCATCTCATATTTAAAGTGTTGTAAATGTGACAAGTTTGAATGGTTATCTTCTGCAATAGCATCGAAAGCCAAAGAAGATGGTGAATACAATTTGAAAGTACAAGTGAGTTTAGATGGGCTTTGTAATGATATGTCGGAGAAGGCACAATTTAAGTAGATGTAGTTTATGAACATGTGTTCCATGAATACTAATTTTGTTTGGCTAAAATACTTATTTTGTTTGGCCATGTGTTTGGCCAAATTCTGGTTGTAAAAAAAATTTATCTGTGCCTACTGTTTGGCATCTGTTGCAAATTAATTGTTTGGCTATGTGTTCAATTTCAAGTAAGTTCAATATCAAAGAACATGAATTTTGGCCATGATTTTTTTGTTTAGAGCTGTGGTACTTGTTTGGCCATGAATTGATTGGCTATGGCTGTGGTACTAGCTTTTGCTCAATTCCTAGACAACAATATCATGTCCTGGACAATACTTCTACACAAACTCCAAATTTAATGAGTTTTCTGTAGCAACATCGAGTCCTGGACAATACTTCTACACAAACTCCCGATTATGAAAGAACATGAATTTTGGCCATGATTTTTTTGTTTAGAGCTGTGGTACTTGTTTGGCCATGAATTGATTGGCTATGGCTGTCATACTTGTTTGTCCATGAATTTTTTATTTGACAAAATCATGAAGTAGCAACATCAAGTCCTGGACAACAACAATTCCTGGACGTCAAAGAGCATGAAAGAACATGTTGAAGAATATGAAATAGCAACAATTCCTGGACGTAAAAAATGTCCAAAGGACATGAAAGAACTTGTTGAAGAATATGAAATAGCAACATCAATTCCTGGACAACTGCAGTTTCATATACACATCAATTCCTGGACAATAATGAGTAAAAATTCCTGGACAATAATTTACACAACTGCAGTTTCACAACATCAATTCCTGGACGTCAATTCATATACACATGAAGTAAAAAATTAATGAGTAAAAATTTTCACAACTGCAGTTTCATAAAGTCATCAATTCCTGGACAATAATTCCTGGACAACAATTCCTGGACAATTCACACAACTGCAGTTTCAGATACAAGCAGGAATTTAATGAGTAAAAATTTGCAGTTTCACACATAACTGCAGTTTCTCTTACACTAGACACCATCAATTCCTGCATTTTCTCTTCGTCCAGCAGTTTCACATACATTATCCGACTTCCTCTGGCACTGTAGTCTGGTGTGTTCTCCACTATCTCTACAGGAACAGCAGGGTTGATCAACTACAATATGAGAAAATACAAGAAGCTTGGAGTTATTTTGTCATCATAGACGTAAATGAATTGCACAAAATATCAGAAAGTAGCAATTCGGAACTCTGTACCAGAAAGTAGTAAGATCACATATTATGGAGTAAAAGTAGCAGACAATACCAATTGGGTTAACATTTCCCCAATATGCTTCAGTCTGGGGATGCTCAAGAGGATCGACGTAAACCTCCAAAGTTGAGATAAGCAAAATCCTGTGACAGAAAAAGAGTACAAAATAATCCAGTGTGGTAACTTACTGGAGATTCACCAATATGAACCTTTATATGCAAGCAGTTTCATATGCAAGCAGTCCACAAAAATGTCAAAATAACAGTAAGAGTAAAAGATAAGCTTTCATGATCCTCTAAGCACCACAAAAACGTCAAAATAACAGTAAGAGAGTAAAAGATAAGCTTTCAAATTACAAATGTAATTGCAAACCAGAAGATTGAGTACAATATTGTCTATTTTCCTGGATAAAACCCAAAGGAGCCAAAAGAGTGGAAATAAGCCTTCAAGTTTATAGACCCATAGAAGAAGATCAAAATGCAACAGATATCTTTCGAAGAACCCAACACCTACAACCTTGTTCACCTTCAACTTCATCTGTCACAGCAAAAATGCAAATGATATCATTAACAGAGAGGAGGACAAAAATTATCCTTGTCCATACACTCCCTATTATTGGATGAATACAAGCCAGACACAAAAAGGAGAACAAAAACCAAGTGAACTATGAAATATTGCCATGAATGCGCACCTTGTCCATACACTCCCTATTGTTCGATAATACTTGGACTAGTCTCTTGGGATTGTGGGGCCACACAAGTACTATGCTGCTGAAAAATTAGAGAATGGTATCAAAACACACAAAAATGTGCTCAATTTATGAAAAAAAAACAATATGCATAAAAGAACTTACATGAAAGTTTTTATTAGCTATCCTTCTGCGCCTCTTAATTCGCAAAATTCGGGGACGGCCTTTACGTTTCTTACTTACTGGGTCAAGTATACGTACAATTCTACTTACCCCATCTTCTACTTCATTTTGTTCTTGTTCACCTTCATCTTCTCTTTCTCCTTCTTCATTCAGTCCTCTGTCTTCGTATTGGTCTTCTTCCTCCTCCTCTTCTACTTCTAACTTCAGTTCATGCATCTTACTTACTAACCACTTTTTAATTCTAAAACATTCCTTATCAATTGGCGCTACACAGTCTGCTATCTCTCCAAACAAAACACACATCTCCTTGTAGCGTTTTTGTTCAGTAGAGTTCTGCCAAGTATTAAACCTGAGCTTCATCTTCGTGTGGGTTCTCCGAACATCTTTTCTCCACCTCCGTAGAATATACTTATCTGGGAGAACATCAACTTCATTACGAATTAAGATAGATAGTGCGTGTCTGCATAATATACCTTTAAACTCAAACATTCGGCAACTACAATACACTTCAGAATGTTCTTCATCGAAACAAACATCAAAGTTCATCCTTTTCTTTAAATTTTCAATTTGTATAACTTCACGGATGACATACTTCGTAAGTGCATGCCCCTCCTCCATTTCTAGTACACTACTAAAATAACCCAGATTAGCGACGTCAGGAGACGTCGCTAAATACGTCGCAGTACGTCGCTAACAATGATTTGCGACGTATTTAGCGACGAAAAACCTACGTCGCTTATAGGCAAGTCGCAGATGGTAATTTCGTCGCCGAACGTCGCTATTTGCGACGCGGCGTCCATTGTCGCTAGACGTCGCAAAATGAGCGACAGAGAGCGACGTATAAGTACGTCGCCAACATTGCGACGTAAAGCGACCACTAGCGACGCTTCAAAAGTTTATAAATGATGACGAGGCATGGCATCCACGTGGGCAACGTAGCGACGTGTATTAGCGACGTCGAGCGACGTAACGTCGCTAACTAGCGACGTATAGCGACGTTTGTGTGACGTCGCAGTACGTCGCTATACGTCGCTAATGTTAAAAAAAAATTAAAAATATATAATTGATATTTTTGTTATGCTGTGTTTCTGTGTTTACAGTGTGTGTGAAGTGCAGTGTTCGAACCATCGACAGTTTCGCTTACTGTTCTATGTTTTATCTTGGATAGAAAGAGCAACAGTTCAGGGTGCACTTCTCGGAGCTTCCTCTTCACGTCCTTCACCTTCTCGGGAACCTTTACGACGTCCGAGAAAGTGAAGGCCGTGAAAATGAAGCTCTCAGAAGTGCACCCTGAACTGTTGCTATTTCTATCCAAGATAAAACATACAACAGTAATCGAAACTGTCGATGGTTCCGAACACTGTATTTCACATTCACTGTAAACACAGACACACATCATAACAAAAATACACAATATATTTTTTTAAAATTTCGGCAGCATCTCCTTTGTATATCAGATCATCGCTTATAACCCAGCGTAGGTATATTTGTCATCCCGTCGCAGATATCACAAAGTAAATATCACAATAAAAATAGGAGGCAGTGCAAAGTAAATATCACAGACACCCATCCTCACAAACATCCAATAGAGTCAAATAAAAATGAAAGATGATAAAAAGTCTCCCACCAAGTGTATAAACAACATTGTATGAATAAACAATTTGCCCATAGGGCCAATACATACAAGTCATAAAAAAACTAATAAAATTACTGCGGACCCCTGCCGCACAACTGGGATAGAATGTAGTCATACTGCTCCTGGGTGAGCTGTACCGTAGGGGCAGTAGGAGGCAGTACAATGTCTGGAGTCGGCGCCGGAGGCAGTGCAGTATCTGGAGTCGGCGCCGTCGATGGACCCGGAGGACGTACTTGCTCCAGCTCTCGCAGTCGCTCACCATGCGCAGCAAGGGTACTCACCACCTTCTCAGTATACTGAGCGAGTGAGAGAGAAAGGCTCCTCTGCGATCCGTCCAGCTCGACCTGTCTACGCTCCGTGCGCTGCGTAGACTCGGTGAGCGTCTGCAAGTTGGCAGCTGCAGCCTGATGCAGACTCATCAGCTCCTGTATACTGCGCTCGACCGCATCAAATCATCCGGTGACGATCGGAGGGTCGGATCGTCGCTCGTCCGCATCAAAAATCTGCTGCTGCAACTCGCGACGCAGCTCCTCGATCTGACGACGAACATCCTCAGCTCGTGACGACGCCTGCATAGCCGGAGACTGCGCACTGACAGAGGGGGCCCGGGATGACTCCGAAGCCAAATACGCGCCGTAGGATCCCGTACCGTAGTACGTACCCTTCTGAAGACCGCCAACGGCGGTCATCCAGAGCTCGTCCGGCGATGGCTCTGCAGGCGGCTGGAAGGAAGTACCAGCCCCTCCCTCTGCTTGCGCACTAGCAGCATCAGCCGCATCAGCCGCCTCCTTCTGTAGCCGAACAAACTCGGCCTAGAACATGTTTGCTAACGTGTAAGTGTTTACTAAAGTCTATATTGATATCTATTTTCCTGTTTTCTAAATTATAGTCAGTTAATATTAGTTGAATAGAACGTACATATGCCTGCGTCGCCCTCTCGTCAATGAAGTCCCCAGCCCTCCGATGGGTGACCAGGAAGACGATCACCATGTTCGGGTCCTCACCCTTCTTTACTTGTTAAAATATATTATCTATTATTAGTATTAAACATTATATCGAACTATATATAAATTAATGTCCATCATAGGAAACGTACCAGACGACGAAAATGCTCCGTCATCGGAATGGAGCCACCACACCACTTACCGGCACTCGACCGCGCCACCTTGGCCTTCTCAGACCGCTCCTGGTACTGGCGCTCGCTGAATCTAGCCTTCATCGCAGTCCACTGCTCTGGCGTAATCCAACCCTGGATCGGACGTCCGGTGCGATCACGACGCTTCTGGTCGTCGATCGCATCACGGATGAGCTTGGCTATGACGGCAGGAAATTGGCCCTCGATCCTCGCCGCCCGGTGTGGTGGATAGAAATAGGTCCTCTACAAGAAGTAAAATACAAAAGTTGTATAATATACACAAATGATTATTAAAATTTAAGAATAAACAAATTTTTTACCTTGAAGTGGACGAACCAAAAGGCCTTCCTATCTGCGGGAGCATCTGAGTAGTTGAGCCAAGGCCCACCATAGTTCTGCCTCACAAATGTCTCCAGCTGTCTCTGTACTGCAGAAGGCCGATATCTATACAATAATAATTTTTCATGAATATATATGTACATATAATCATTTGAGAAATATATAATAATTAATTAACTTACTTCATAGGCCCGTCCGTCCAAATCTCCATACGCGTCTCGTCCGGGGGAGCGCATGGAGGGTCGCTCTCACCTCCTGCCTGGGCAGGATCAGTCTGATCGCCGTCCTCCATATGATCGGTGTGGGCTCCCTCCATAGAGCCGTCGACAGTAGGAATGCTGGACGGGGGATCAGGGATGCTGGACGCGGGATCAGGAAGGCTGGACGACGAGGAAGGAGTCGCCAACCTGCTAGAACTGCCCTGTTCCGATAATGGACCAGAAATAGGAAGGCTGGACGACGAGGGAGGAGTCGCCAACCTGCTAGAATTGCCCTGTCGCCAACCATGATGGAAAATAACGCCTTATTTCTTGTTCTAGTTCTTCTTCTGTTATGTGTGGCCTACCCGACCTCACATCATCATTAAATATGCTGAAAACAACATTGTTCAATTAATGTAATAGTATAATAATTAACACTATTAAAATAATATAGACGTATTAATTACTTACCCCTCCAGTTTCTCTACTTCCTCCTCGTCGCAGTTGAGTAATACATACACCTGAGCAGCCCTTAGCTCATCATCGTTCAGATATCTCTTTTTTATCTTACCCGATGGCTTTCCTGGAGCATTGAATACCTTCAGTATTGTATCATTACTTTCATGATCTCCCTCGTCGTTTCTGGAAGCTCTCGTTCTATTAGTTACAACATGAGGCTTGAAATACATCGAACAAAAGTTTGTAATCTCCTCGAGAACATAGGCTTCACAAATAGAACCCTCGACCCGTGCCTTATTTTTCACCTTTCTTTTTAGGTGATTCAAATGTCGCTCGAACGGGTACATCCATCGATATTCGACGGGTCCACCAATACGTGCCTCATAGGATAGATGAATCGGCAAATGCTCCATAGAGTCGAAGAATCCAAGAGGAAACACCCTCTCTAGCTTGCATATTATTACCGCAATGTCCTTCTCTTGCTTTTCTAGACGATCAACGAGCAATTTCTTAGAACAAAGATCCCTGAAGAATATGCTAAGCTCCGTCAATGGATCCCAAACTGCCTGCGGTAAGAATTTCCGAAATGCAATCGGAATTAACCTCTCCATGAATACGTGACAATCGTGGCTCTTCATACCCGTCAATTTATTTTCCTTCGGATCGACACATCTTCTCAGATTTGACACATATCCGTCTGGAAATTTTAGGCCCTGGATCCACCGATAAAGTCTCACTTTATCCTCCTTGTCCAGCAAAAAAATTAACTTTGGAAGGAACTGTTTTCCATTCTGCTGTATCAAATGCAACGCAGGGCGTTTGCATATTTCTTTTAAGTCCAACCTGGCCGTGGGATTGTCTTTCGTTTTTCCCTTTACGTCCATCACAGTATTAATTATGTTATCAAACACATTCTTTTCAATATGCATGACATCAAGATTATGTCTGATCAGATTGGTACTCCAGTATGGCAGATCCCAGAATATGCTCCTCTTTATCCAGTTATGAACTCTACCAAATCCATCGCACTTGTACCCAGTTGTAGGATCTTCGATAGCACTTGGAAAATCTTTAACCTCCTCGCATATCGTATCTCCGCACCACCTTGGCGGTGGATCACCCTTCTCTACAACGCCGGCACGGAAAGCATTCATGTTCCTTCTGAACGGATGATCTTTTGGCAGAAATTGCCGATGACAATCAAAGAAGCACGGCTTTCCGCCGTGTTTCAAGCGGAAAGCCTTACTACGGTCCATGCAATACGGACATGAGAGACGGCCATGAGTGCTCCATCCAGATAACATTCCATAGGCCGGAAAGTCGTTGATGGTCCACATAAGGGTTGCCTTCATCTGAAAATTCTGCTTCCTGGAAACATCGTACGTGTTAGCGCCTACTTCCCATAACTGATTCAACTCATCTATCAAAGGCTGTAAGTACACGTCAATGTTCCTCTTAGGATTGTTCGGATCAGGAATTATAATGGTTAGAAACATGTACTGAGTCTTCATACACATCCAAGGCGGTAGGTTATACGGAGTAACAATCACAGGCCAGCACGAATACTGGGATCCCGAAAGACCAAAAGGAGTAAAACCGTCAGAAGATAGTCCCAACCTGACATTTCGCGGATCTGAAGCAAAATCTGGATACACTCGATCAAAGTGCTTCCACGCTTCTCCATCGGATGGGTGATCCAACACTCCTTCAATCTGTTCTCGCATGTGCCAACTCATATTTTCGGCCGTCTCTTTCACCATAAATAATCTTTGCAACCGCGGCGTTAAAGGCAAGTAGTGCATTGAATCGGTCGGTCTTCTTGCACCGGTAGACCTTCCTGTACTAGTTGTCTTATAGCGATCAGCACCACAAAATCTGCACACATCTGCGTCCTTGTCGTCTTTGTAGTACAGCATGTACCCATTGTGACAGGAATCGATTTTCTCGTATCCCATCCAGAGCGATCTCACCATCCTCTTAGACCGGTAGAAGTCTTTAGGCAACTTAGCACCCGCCGGCAAGATCTCTATAATCAACTCCAACACTCGGTTGTAGCATTCTTGCGACATGTTAAAATCTGACTTAATGCTCAACAGTCTTGTAACTACCTCCAACGGTGAATGATCCTCACAACCAGGATACAATGGAGTCCTTGCATTCTCCAGCAACTCCATGAACTGTACAGCATCGGCGTTCGGTGCCTCCTCAGGTGCATCATGAACGAAACTAGGCCCCGCAGCGTCGAAAACCATGTTCACGCACCCGTCGTCGTATGCATGATTATCTGAAACAAAATTAGGTCCCGCATACATATACGGCTCAACGTAAGGCTCCGGCTCTGATGCTAAAGACACAAGTTCTTCGTGTGCGGTCCACTGATAGTGATTAGACGTGAAACCCCTCGAGTACAAATGATATGTCACTTCCACTTCTGGATAATATTTTACGTTATGATATTTCACACACGGACACTTAATTTTGGTGCCATCCATGTACTGAGGAAACGCCTTAGCAAACTGCAGGAACTGCTCTACTCCCGCTATGTATTCATCCCGCACACCACACATATCATCAGGACGACGATTGTACATCCATGAACGATTCCGCAAGTAGTAATTCATATCCATTTGAAAATAATTCTACAAAGATGGACACACATTATCCAACAGGCACAAATTCGTATATAATGTCTTATTATGGGACACACATTAGTAGCGGACAGTTACTAATAACAATGATATTGACCGATACCGATACGGTTTGGCATGTTCCGATCCGATACAGACCGATACCAAATATTGACCGATACCGACATTGGCATGTTCCGATACTATACAGACCGATACCGATACCAAATATTGACCGATACCGACATTGGCATGTTCCGATACCGATACTATACAGACCGATACCGACATTGGCATGTTCCGATACTATATCGACATTGGACAGTTACTAATAACAATGATATTATCCAACAGGCCGATACCGATATTGGCATGTTCCGATACTATACCGACATTGGACAGTTACTAGACTACACTTCACTTACACCTCTGGATGACTTTGGCTCAAACCAGCCAAAGCTAGTTCAACGAGAGCTCCAAGAAAAAAATGGCTCTCCTCCCACAAACCACAATGGAAACTATACTTGAATAATGCACTCTATTCATTTGCGACTATTCCAGGTGTCCAAATTATAAGCAACCCTATATACATGGTACGAATTTCCAACATGTGACATTCATCCATAGCTACTGTTTAATTGTTTCATTCGGGGTTCTATTATGTGTGAAATATGCAAGACGCAAGTTACATTCCGGATGGACTTTTATATCAAATTGGCGTTTCTAAAACACTAGTCCAAAACATGGAAATCTTTTATTTTTCTGTATCTCTGTTTGTTTGTCATGTATATTTAGAATCTGTCTAGGACTCTAGACTAATGACATTCTTCTTGATATTGGTTTCATGCACATTAAAAATACACTTTCTCAGCTACTATCTCTCCCCTCGTTTTAGGCATACTTTGATTCTTCACATCTTCCAGACCTAATTTAGAGCATATATATATAGTTTAAGAAAATCAAGAAAATAGCAGCTTAAGTCATTTATAATTCCAAGAAAAGGTGTGGTATTGTGATTGAAATGCATTTTTGCTAAGGTCCAGAGTTCCGATCACATTCTATCATTATGTTACGTTTCATATCTCAAGGATTTTTTCTATCTATACTACTATATAATAAGAAAAGTTGAGGCTTCACCGTAATTTTTTTTTGTTCCAAACATATCCTTGTTTATGTTTACTGAGTAAAATTGTTCATTAAGTTTAAAATGGACAAGTAGGTAATTATATATAGAAAAAAAATTAAAGAGAGATTATTGTTTATTCTTTCCGAGTAGTATGAAATACACATGGAAATCTTTTATTTTCTAAATGCAAGACGCAAGCTGTAAGGGAAAACCCAAAACATGTCCAAGGATCGTGTCAGTGTCCAAGGGTCGTGTCCGTATCAGTGTCAGTGTCCAAAACACGCACACACAGTGTCAGTGTCCAAAATTTCGAGTTTGTGTGTGTGTGTGTGTGCGTGTGTGTGTGTGGGTGGGTGTGTGTGTGTGTGGGAGAGAAGGAGGAGGAGGAATTAGGTTAGGGTTTACCGCCGGAGAGGAGGAGGAGCTCCAGGAGGAGGAGGAGCTCGACGGGGGGGGGGAAGGGAGTCGACGGGGGGGGGGGGGAGGGAGTCACCGCGGGGGAGGGAGTCGCCGGAGGGGGAGGGAGTCACCGCGGGGGAGGGAGTCGCCGGGGGGAGAGGGGGAAAAAAATTTCGAGTTTCGATTTTTCGAGTGAGGGGAAAAAGGGAGTCATGTGCCCTAAGTAAAAAAGTTAGCGACGTCCACTGTTGACGTCGCTAACCGTCGCAATAATTTTAATATAAGCGACATATTTTCTTAATATGTCGCTGAACGTCGCTATTCAGTGACATACTTTATCTAGTGTCGCCGAACGTCGCTATTCAGCGACGTATTGCGACGTTAATAGGAAGGAGTCGCTATATTATATAGTTAGCGACGTAATTTCATTCCGTCGCTAAACGACGTCGCTAATAGAGCATATTTTAGTAGTGGTAGAGTGCAATACATTGTTCCAGTTAATTCAATCTGAAACTCTCTAAATTTTGTTAGGGTGTACACCCCATGAATCTGCTTTTCTATTTCAAAACTAGTTGCAGTTGGTATCAATTTTGAAAAGGATTCTGCATCTTCACGTAATTCCTTCTCTACTTTATCCCTAAGAGCATTTTTATATTGCTCCACAAATTGCTTTAAAGTAGTTTTGGAGTTGACATAACCATCGAAAAAAGCATTCATACCTTCGCTTCGTTGGGTACTCGTCATCCCCGCCCAAAACGTGTCTTTAACATAACACGGCACCCATCGCTCCCTCTGTTCATACAAACCATGCAACCACTCACACCCATCCAAACTATATTGCACTATCATTTTCTCCCAAAGTTCTTCGAAGTGTGACGGATATTGTGTATCATAAACAATATTTTTCATTGCATACGAGATTTCTTCGTGTTGAGTATACTTTCCTAGCTTGTCGGGAAGTTTCTTCATTACATGCCACAAACACCATCTGTGCCTAGTATTAGGAAACACGTGCACAATTGCATTTTGCATAGCTCTATCCTGGTCAGTGATTATTCCCTGAGGAGCAACACCAGACATGCATTTAAGCCAAGTTGTAAACAACCATATAAAAGCTTCTGTAGTTTCACCCGAAACTAATCCACATCCAAATATCTGGGACTGTCCGTGATGATTCACCCCAACGAAGGGAGCAAACGGCATGTCATACTTATTTGTCAAGTATGTGGTGTCAAAAGTAATAACTTCACCAAACTCTTTGTAAGCTTCTCTACTCCTTCCATGGGCCCAGAAAACATGCTTCAAATGATCTTCATCGTCCAACTCTATATCAAAGTAGAAGCCCGAGCTCTCTGCAGCCATCTGTGAAAAATATTTCATAATTGCAATTGCGTCTCCTTCGCCGAGTTGCAGACGCCTTACTTCTTCAATGTAATTTCTTGCATCTTTTTCTGTACAACCTACATTCTCATATCCACCGGCCTCGTGTACCAATGTAGCATAGTTCTTATTGAGTCTAATTCCCGTTTCATCCAAAAGATTCAGTTGTCGTTTTGCACGTCCACTAATCCTTCGATTGCAAAGAAAGAACCTAGATTTGCTCGGACTGTACTGGTGGTTATGGCAAAGCGTGAGTGAACTAATGATCCATCTTCCCTTTCTATCCAACTTTACGGTGAGCTTAGCCAAGCACCCACACCGTAAGCTCTTACGCGGCAACATAGGATTTCGACATGTATTAGAAGGCTTACCAGCTCGAGCACAACAGTATGTTACTGTTCTAACTATTCCTTCTTCATTCTTCTTTGATGTTCGTTTCCTCACTGGAAATCCAGTTTGTTCTGCATAAGTTTCATAACAGTCCCACAGTTGGTCTAAGTCGTCGAATATCATCCCAATTTTTGGCACCAAAACAGAAGACGAATGAACCTCCATTTCTACAAAACATACATCGAATTTGTAAGTATAAATACTTCATAAAAGGCTCTGGTTTTGGTTTTTTATTTTAAATGTGTTGCTCTATAGGCTCTGTTCGACATGCATGTATCAAACAAATGCTAGCGTGGCGGGCACAAAACAGACACATACAAATGCGGAAAGATCTAGTAGATAGAGAAAGAGAATTGGAGCAGCATTGAACTAATAGTGAATGGAAGATTGGGAATGAAATTAATAAGCTCAACTCCATGAAGAAATGCAATGAAAAGTTTAGTACCCAAAGGCTGAAGTGGTTCTCCCGTGGCCTCTTCCCCGTCGACGACTGCAGGCTGGAGTGGTTCTCCCGTGGCCTCTCCCCTGTCGACGACCGCGGGATGGAGTGGTTCTCCCATGGCATGTCCTCTTTCGACGACCGCGGGAAGGAGTGCTTTATGAAGAGATTCAATAGTTTAAATAAGAAGTTTAAAACGAAAAAATTAAAAAAAAAACGAAAAAGGGGTTGACAGTACCCGGCCAAGCATGCGGACCATCGATGTCCAAGCCATGGCCTCCTCTTGCCTATCATAATTTTTTTCTTCAACTTCTTCTTGTTGCCGATCTTCTTCTTCTTCTTCTTCTTCTTCTTCTTCTTGTTGCAGAGTAGAGAGAGAGAGAGAGAGCCGACTCTCAGAAGTTGAAGAGTAAAGTGAGCTTCTCTCTCTCTCTTCTCTTTACTGTCCGCCTAGGGTGTCGAGCTGCTTTTTTTTTTTTCCATCAGTTTTTTCCATCAGTTTGAACAAAGTCAAACTTCTTCCTTACCTTGACTCCACGTCAGAGTTGCGGGCTAACTGCGGGCATTTTTGCGGTTCATGTAGCATTTCTGAAAATTTATCTACCAGTTTCTTCTCTAACTTCGTCCATGCAGACAGAACTCGCCACCATTCTGCCGACGCTCCTCCGGACCTCCGTACAATACTGCTAATAAAACTATTGCATCAATGATGCAAGCCACCGCGAGATGCATCCGAGCATTGTGTGCAGTCCCACCACCGTCGTCCTTATGATTGATCTCTCGTACGACTTGGTTAATCCGCGTTATCACCATTGTTGTCGTTATCGCTAGTCGATTGCCACCACTACTAAGTTGCTAATGTGCGAACGAAGATGTTACATGCATCTCAACAGCATCGCTCCATTGACTTCAAAGCCACTTTGCCTCGCCAAGTGAACCCAGTGTTCATTGTCTTTGCATGTCCACGAATATGGAACTCTCCTCCTTCTTACCACCTCCCTTCATTATCTTCAGAAGACGCGACGCCCCGACCATGCAACCTAGCCGCTGCCTTGGGCTCGTCAGAACCCTGATCTAGACCTTCAGCATAGAAAGTCGGCATTAGAAATGTGGGAAGAAGCTGTCATTACAAGGAAGAAGAAGGAGAATCAGGTTTAAATATAAGTTAGGTATAAACTTACGGTTGTACCCCTTGTGAAAATCAACTTTATATTCGTGTATGCTTAGTAGGTGCAAGTGGATTAGGGAAATTGAGATAATAACAAAAAGATAGAATTAGTTAATTGTAATAATATTGTATTAACATAAAATTTATAAGCTATATATAGCTAAATAAAAGAAGGAAACCTATGTTAATTACTAGCGTTGGTAGTTTATAGTCGGTAGTAATAATATACACATATTCTCAAATGATGAATGTAGGAGCATAGAAAATCCTAGTGAGGATTTTACGCACGACTGTGCAAGAAGAATAGTCTTCAAATGCAACATCAAGCAGCTAAAAGCCGCTGCATTAATCTTCTGTGTAGCTTCCCTATGCCAAAGCTGCTGAGTAACCTTCATGTGCCAAAGTGCAGTTGAAAGATCTTATGCAAATGCAAACGCTTTGTTTCCTTCGTCAGTGCATGCATATGAAAATGAAAAACTATTCAAATTGTGATTTAAAATGGTGACAAAACAGCATTAAAAGTCGTGTATTGACGTCTACACGCTTTTGATACTAGGCTTAGGCAAGCTATGTCTACCATATATTCCTGTAAATCATTGTATATGCTGGTATCCACTACTCTACAAGAAGGAGCATGATGTCTTCCATTCGTGGATTCTCATTTTCTTGTTCCACCAAGAAAAGAAAGGTCAAAAGCCTATTATTTTCGGCCGAGCTGGACCACATAGAAATTTACCGAAAGGAAGCCCCGAAGTAGACACGGGCAAGGTGCAGCTTTATCGTTATATTCAACCAGCTAAGAACATCATCCAAAGGATGTGTAAAACATAAAGGCCTCGTTTGGTTCGCGGAATGGAAGGGAAAGAAAATCAATTCCTTGTCATTTTCTTTCTTTTGGGAAATTTTATTTCTCATTGATTTTCCTTTCCGATGTTTGGAAACGCCAAGGAATTCGGAAAGGAAAGTGATTACTTCAATGTGGGAAAGTGATTCCTTACTTGGATGGATGGAATCACTTTCCCCCCTAATTTCTCTTCCATCGGGAATCACTTTCCTTTCCGCCTCAATTCCTTTTACACTCAAACATAGGAAAGTAATCACTTTCCTTTCCCTACCCGAAGATTCCGCGAACCAAACGAGGCCAAAATGGTAAAGGTCTCAAGACTCAACTTCGACAAAGGACAACGTCTACCTACCGTTGCGACACTTTGCTCTGAAAGGCGAACCTGAAGACTACCGCCATCGCACAGGTAGGGTATTAGGCTATGTCACCCCTTCTTCGACTGCTGTAGTTTCAAAAGCAGCAGAATAAGTGCATTCACATTCTTCAGAATCTTCTACTTGGGACTCCGATGACAGTATCATAGGCCTTGTTAGAAAGTTGTTATCTGTCAACATGATATCAATTGACCAAGTACCTGAAGAAGATGACTAAGTATTAAAAGCCTTCAAAGTAGATACTTGGGATCAAAGGATGGAGTCATGATGAGAATTGTGGTTCAAGCAGCGATAACCACCTACTGAAGATAAAGACATCGAAATTGATCTAGGAGATGAGTTTTCTCATAAGTCAGTCTTCATCAGCAAGAGAATTTCTAAGGAAGAGAAGTAGTCTCTTATAAAGCTTATAAGAGAGTAAATTGATATCTTTGCTTGGAGTTACGAGGATATGCCTTGCTTGGATCCTCAAATAGCTATGCACTAGCTAAACATTCTTTCGAATGTCAATCTCGTCATGTAAAACGACAGTTTTTTCTGACATTATGGAAGCAATTGAAACCGAAGTCAAGAGGCTAATAGCGAGCGGCTTCATTCATAGAGAACAACAACCAGATTGGGTTGCAAATGTTGTTCATATCATAAAAATAAGCAAAAAGATCAAAGTTTGCGTAGACTGTCGTGATTTGAATGTTGTTTGTCCAAAAGAAGAGTTTTATCTGCCAATTACCGACATCATAACGATAATACTTGTATAATCGAGCGAAAGTCTTTCATGGATGGATTCTCGGGCTATAACTAGATCGAGATATTTGTGGATGTTGAGAAGCACATATCATTCTGAACAATATTTTGGGTATATTTCTATACAGTGATGCCCTTTTGACTGGAAAAATGTAGGTGATATATACTAGCACTCTATGAGAACATTTTTCTACGAATATTTGCAAAAAATGATGTAATGCTATATAGACGATAATGCTATCAAAAGTTGTCTCAATCGAGATTACCTTTAAGACTTGATAAGGGTGTTTGAACTGAAGCATGCACACCAACTCAAGATGAACCTAACAAAGTCCTTCCTAGGAGTCTCAAGTGTCACGCCCAGTCCTAATATAAGTAGGACTAGCAATACGTAGCATGCCAGCCATGTGTATACATGGAATACTCAAATATGTGGATACCTCAAATACACGCATAAGTTGTAACACAAACTATTACTCATAAGGTAATAAACAGTCACATGTACATCTATATCTTATCTGCCGCAACAATAAAAGAAATAGTCGACCATGAATCAATAAATAGTCAAAAGAAACGATAGCCAGGTGGAGATAAGTCCACTGTGAAGCAACTAAATCAAACTAGAAAAAGAATATCACTACAAGAAAAAAGGCTTTTCTTAACGATTTTTTTCCGTCAAGAAAGGGGTATCTTGACGGTTGCGGATCCGTCAAGTAGGCCGGAGTCCAGAAAAGTCCCCCCTTTTCTTGACGGTCACTGTTATAGATTTTCTTGACAGTCGCTGTCAGGATTTTTCTTGTCGATTTTTGGTCGTCATATAAAATATTTTTCTTGACTGTTTTTAGCCACCAAAATAGCAGTTTTTAGAAACCGTCAATATAAGTGAAAACTTTTCTGGACTCCGGCCTAGGTGACGATTATTAGCCATCAAGAAAAGCTTCAATGGAAAGAGCAGTTGCAGCAGGATTGAGTTAATTGTTGACGTTTTATAACCGTCAAGAGAAGCTAAATTTTGTATAGCAAAAATTTTATTTATAATTATATATATGAGTCGAACACACACATAATATCAATAATCCAAAGATATACACACATCACATAACTGTAATATCCAATTTTTATAGTAACAAACTGTATTGTTCATACACCACAAACTTCCAACACATCCAACCACAAACATCCAACATATGTCCAACCACAAACATATCCAACTAAAGTATGTATTTTTCGTACATCTTAAACATCAAAAACCTATATTTATAAAATTCAAACCAAACTACGTAGTGAACCCGGAGCACATCTCTCCCATATTCACATCACCTTCATTTTTCATGCAGTTCCTGAGGGAAGAAAAAAATATACATTTAATCGTTTATGTGCACATGTTTGTATAAATTGATAACTAAGAACAAAATGAAATGGCCACAAGGCCTATAAGTCAAAATAGTAAACAAATTTTAGTCTCAAATTGTTCACAAAAAATCACTAAGAGAGCCAATTCTGTACATAATCAAATATAATGTAACATTGAAATTCACCAAAGCTCATTAAATATAATTCTTGTAAGGTCAAATTCAAAAGTAACCCCTCCATTTGGCACTTATAATCAAAAATGAGCATTTTTGCCTTTTTAGCGGTTTCATCAAGAAATGTCACAAAATGTAAATTAACAAATAAAACAACGACATATGTTCCTAAGAAAACGTAAACGTAAAGGGGTTTCACAAAATTTACCTCAAAAAATCAAATATGCTGAAATTAGAATAACATGAATGAGCATTTGCATAAATTGGATAGACAGTTACCAGATATAGTCCCTACTTGGAGTACAAGGTATTGCTTAGGAACTTTAATAAAAGAAAACAT
Organism: Iris pallida; assembly: GCA_029216955.1. Lineage (NCBI taxonomy): Eukaryota > Viridiplantae > Streptophyta > Magnoliopsida > Asparagales > Iridaceae > Iris > Iris pallida. Next base: position 5,706,259 of record JANAVB010023996.1, on the reverse strand, counting down.
AGATAAGAGACCAAATGTCACAAGTAACATTCTGCATAAGTATTTAGAATGAGAATCCAGTAGCAAGCAAGTTTAACCATTTCAAATCAATGGTGGAAGTATTGCAGGATCAGTTCTTTGTTGCCAATAGTGAAACCTAGAATAACATGAGCGTAAATACATAGAAAAGTATAAGCATAAAAGATTAAAAAAATGCCATTGTATCATAAATATTAACATGTTAAAAAAATTAACTATTCAAATATTAGATTTCTAGCTTCAAAAAAATCACAATAAGGAAAACAAAGGTTTTAATATTGCAAAATAAAGCTCATATCATACACGGGCAATAATATGGACAAATGAGGGCTATGAGATACATGGCGTCATCATAAAAAATTAGAGCTCATAAATTTCTACAAGTTCTTAAGTATTTCTATATCGAAATTCAACTAACACAGGTAGTACACACACAGGGACTCTAAAACATTATAGCCAATGTACAAAGGTAGCACACACACACAACCTGGTTCAACCCTTGAACAACTCCACTGATACCACACATACATACATACACAGGGACTCTAAACCCGTACATGTAGTACCCCGTCCCATTCAGTCAATCGGAGGAATCGGAACGTCGACGATGTTCGGACTTAGCCTTGCAACGGCTGCTCGAAGACTCGCTCAGTCGAGGCGACTTCTCGCTCAGGTGGGGTAGTTTTGATGAACTTGCCTCATCTTAGCCTTCACATAATAACTCACATGTTTTCAACTTGCACAAGTTAGGCTTGATAATAAAAGAGACGCATCCACATAGCTAAGGGAATAATCCCGACGGGTCGGAATGTGTTAGAATATGGAAAATGGTCCACGGTCTGCTTAGAAGTTTGCTCAGCGTGCTTTTAAAATGACACTCGATCCTTTGTCACGTGGTTTGGGAGAAGGAAGTTGGCCTAAGTTGCCAAAACGCTCGAATTAGCCTAAGTCATAGGTGCCGCCCGCATGAATGCTTGATAAAGCATGCACGGTACCGTCGTCCAAGGCTTGGCATAGCCTTCGCATGTCATGTGGTTTAAGTCGTGTTGCACGGCTTATGGCTAAAGTCTAGGCACCCAAGAACTTGGTTGTTCAAGTCGAACACGTGCACAACACGTTCTCTCGATGCAAGGCTTGGCGTAGCCTTTGTTCGTCGAGTCGTCGTCCGAATAAGTTAGACGAGAGTTGTGCTGGGCTATCGAAGTCATAGCAAGCACTGTCCCCTGTTTTCTACGGTTGCCAAGTCACTTAGTCCCACGAGAACATGGCTCGTCATATAAAGTATATGACTTGAGCGATAGCGTCGCCTAGAGAACAAGGTCTGTCTAAGGCTCGTGCCATGGTCGGTTTAGTGAAAAGCATGCCACGGACAAAGAAAGTCCACGCGACTGGTTGTTGTCGAGATCGGTCTCGTTACTTGGGAGTCTCGATAAGTCTCGATAGAAAAGCACACGAGATCGGTCCTGCTACTTGGGGGTCTCGATAAGGAAGTCCACGCGACTGGTTATCGCCGAGATTGGTCCCGCTACTTGGGAGTCTAGATAGAAAGTTAGAAAGCATGGTCATGATTAAGGAAGGACTTGATAGATCGAGTTGAGTCTTGCATGGTCATTGGACAACTTGCGCGCAAGGGTAAATTAATTCCTCGAACGATCTCGGGGCGCCGGGTTCGTATCGACCTAGGAGGAATTGCAGATATTGTACGGCCTTCATCGACGGTACGACTCAATTGAAGTGAATCATTACAATATAGGCTGTGGGTCATTCGGTAGGAGCTCGTACCTCGCCACGCGAATGGTCACCGTATGCAAAAGATCCATGATAGCTTGACATTGCTAGTGACCTCTCATATATATGCGTCGGCATAAGAGCGGCTATCCACGTGTATGCCTTTGGATTGCGTCGAGTACTAGCAGGCTACGAGTTGGGTTAACAAGTTACACTTATAGCAATCGCTAACCTTGAATCGACACGGGTTAGGGTGTGCACGGTTCCAACACCATTCTAGAGCCTAAGAGTTGGCTATAGCAAAGATACGTGCTTCGACATGAATGTGGCCTAAGTTTCGAATTAAGTCAGAAAGGACCGTAAGGCAAGTTGGTTAAGTCTGGTGACCCTTGGGTGGCACGGCCTCGATCTTAAGGCCCGAGCAAGTGTATTGGCATGACCAGCACAAGTCGTCCCCTTGACGTTGTTGACACGAGAATGGTCCAGAGGCACATAGAAACAAGTAAAAGTCTTGGTGCGACCGAGTTAGATAAGTTTCTGCTCGGCGAGGCCCTATCTCGAATACGTTGAAGTCACGAATAGAGTATAGCACGACCTTGTTGTTGCATTACAAAGTAAATAGGTCGTTGCCTTAAATTGATCCTAAGGCAAGACTAGAAAGACAATCTAAAAGGGATTAAGCTGCACAAAGTAAATGAACCTGTCAGTTTTGTATGGGTGGACGAGGAGCTCACTCCACCAGTACAGTTGAGTACTGACACCCACACAGTTTTTATGTACAGGCACAGGTAGAAGCTCGTGGCACGGAGCTCGCATGGATGCGTCAAGGTACGGAGTTCCTTGGTGATTCGAAGCGTGCGGCCGCGTGGAGTCAAGACTTATACGGGACATAATGTATGGACATCGCCATCCTGCAGAATCTGCCACTCGTCGCCTTGAAGCATCGTATTGAGAGATGAAAAAGAGAAGAGTGACTTATAAAATAAGAGAAAAGTGAGCTTGAAAGACTTGTAATCAGGGCCTTGCGCCCCATTGTAATCTTATTGTTCAATATCAATAAAGAGTACTTTTGAATAACTTGTGTGTTGCTTCTAAATTTTTGCTGCATATTTTAATGTTTCTGCTTGGAACTTCTGTGCGACGTCCCGTAGCAGTCACTGTAATTGGCCGTTATGAAACTGTCTTGCACGAGCACAATCTTGGCTCGTGCGACATCACGCCTTAGCGAGGATGATCGCTCCTATGGGAGCGGGGCGTGACATAATGGTATCAGAGTACAGCTTTACGTCCTTGGACTTCAAGTCGAATCTCTCAGTTTTGAAAGCTCGTTCATGGAAAAAGAAGTGTGCGCTCTCTCTCAAATGTCCTACGGCATGTCCATACAATAAGTCTAAATATTTTCAAAAGCTCGTACAAGTGTTCAATCGAACGCATCGGTAGGCAATGGCCTTTGTGCCGAACGGTGTCAAACTTGAGTTGATAGAAAATACATGCTAAAGTTAGCAAGTCGCATGCGTGCCTAAATAGTCCTATGTCGACATTAGCAAAAGAGAATGCAAAATCAGAGTATAGTCCATACGGGATGGCTATGCACACAGCCTTTTGGCTAAGTTGTGCTACGTGTCGTGCACCTAGGCTTTTTGGTGCAAATGAATTGTGAGCGATATTAAGTATCGTTCGGTCGGGAACGGAGATACACTTAGAGTGTATATCGATAGAAATGCTATCAAACTAATGATTAGGTGTACACGGAAGATTGGTCTAGATTTTGAGGAATAGTCCGAACGACTTAGTACGTCGAGACGACGTAAACGATTACACTAGAGATCTGTCAAACGAATCTGAAAGATGTATTAGTGAATCATGCGAACGTGATTGTGGACTGAATTAGATGGCTCGAATCCTGAGTGCTGTATGGTCCGTCTTGGAAATTATTCGAGCGAGATTGAGGATTAGGGGTAACAACGAGTATATCGACGAGGCGATGCGATCGTACAAAGCCTTAGGACGAGTCATGCTTAGTTGGTCATGACTTTGAATGTCCCGAATGAGATGTCGTTTGGACAACTTGTGAATGGGCAACGCGAGTTAGGAAACGATATGGAATCAGGATTTGGAACGATAAATAAAAAATAAATGCCTTGATCGAGAATGTCCCGAATGAGATGTCGTTTGGACAACTTGTGAATGGGAAACGCGAGTTAGGAAACGATATGGAATCAGGATTTGGAACGATAAATAAAAAATAAATGCCTTGATCGAGGAAGCCTAGAGGATCGCACTTATGATTTCGGATTTGATCGAATGGAATTATGGTATATCCAATTCGAAAAATAGCATCAGTTGTACGACTCGGAGTTCGTTACAAAGGAAGATCGTCAGGTTACATACACCATCGATGGTATTGAGGCGTATCTAAGATCGATGTGCGATAACGGGAGTACTCTGATTCGAGGAACAATGATCGTGTAAAATGTCATTGTTCCGATGGATGCTATACTCGGGATATTGAAATATGTCGAGGAAAAGATAGACTTGGCTTGAGAATTTTCTAGTTGAATGAATGACAACAGACTATGGAACTGAGATCTTGGCTTGGATGAAAATGAAATGTTTGGATTGCTTCGACAATAACCACAACGTTGACATTCTTATCTTATGCGAGCGCAACTCTAGCCTCACACATGCGGTCATACCGAATTAGGGCGATTATTCTGTGTGAGCACTGGTATGGTGATTCATACAGCGGGGGTGATCGAACTTGCATGGCGTGGCAATTTGATTGCTTCGACTTGTGGTTTGACACGAAGGTTGACTCGAGAATGACTCAGTATGCTTGACGATTGAATTTGAGGATTGAGTAGGTCCAATTCGCGTATCGAGAATGAATTAGTCTAGACTCAAGCAAGAGCTACGCTCCAATAAGGACGATTATCCTACAAAAATGTGGCATGGTGATTCATGTCCAACGTAGAAAATCGAAATTGCGTGAGATTGGGGCATGAAAAATTATTGTGCTAGACGATCTCATGATCGAATACATGAATCGGTTAGAATTGGTGAATTGAACGTATTCGAATCTGCGCAACGAATGCCTTGATGCGAATTAGGTGATCATGTTCGATGTTTAAAAATTTGAGTGACGCGAGCTTGGGTAGAAAATCTCGTATTATCGACCTTGGTTTGACCCTAGGATTGGGGTCAGTTTTGGCATTATTGTTGGAGAACTATGATTCCAATCCTGACAGTGACTTTATGTAGAACCCTAGAGGGGGTGAATAGGGTAATCAAAAATAACTGGAGCACAAGAAGCAATATACGTCAAATAAAAAGAGAGTAAGAAGATCAAACACAAGATGTATCCTGGTATCCTAGCTTGAGGCAATCCAGTCCCGGAACTCTCTCCGGCTTAAATCCACTATTTAATAAAATAGTACACACGAGTTTGGATCCGAAGAACTCGCCAACTTCAACAAGAGTTTGGATCCGAAGAACTCGCCAACTTTAACACATGAGTTTTCTTACGAAGGCTCGCCAACTTCAAAGAAATGAGAAGAGAATTTGTTGATCTTCTAACACTTGAAGATCGAAAATTACAACTCTTAAATACTCTAGCACTTTGGGAGAGGATGACAATTAAAAGCTTGGTAGAGTATTAATGGTGGAGATCTTGGCTGTTTGAAAAATTTATGGCAAGAGTTGGTAAAGCCTTCAAGAGAGAGAGGGCTTTCATTTATAGAAAAACCAAGAGTAGGTAGCATTTAATGCTCCTGGATACAGCCTGACCGACATACCGTCGGTATACCGGTCGAACAGTAACGGTCATATTAATATTCGTTGGGAGCATTTAATGCTCCCATTAATGCTAGTCTTTGCCATTCAAAAATCAAATTTCGTAATCCGGTATACCGTCGGTATGCTGCGGTATACCTTCGGTATACTGATCTGTGTCACAGAACATTTTTGTAATAAACAAAACGGTATACCGTCGGTATGCCGGAGCATACCGTCGGTATGCCGATGTGTGTCACAGAATGTTCTCTGGCTCACAAAACAGTATACCGCCGGTATGCCGGAGTATACCGTCGGTATTTCGATCAATATCACAGAATGTTTTATGGACCACAAAACGGTATACCGCCGGTATACCGGAGCATACCGCCGGTATGCCGACATTTTCTCACAGAAAGTTTTGTTGTCAACAAAACGGTATACCGCCGGTATGCCGGAGCATACCGCCGGTATGCCGGAGCATACCGCCGGTATGCCGTTCTATAAGGTATTGATTTTTGACTTAAGAATTGAAAGTTTTAGTTTTGTCATCCAACCTTAAGTGTTTACAGAAAGACCTAGACCTTGTACAGACTCGAAATCTTGAAGTGTAGAGAGCCGTCTTTTCAAGGAGCGTCGGTCTTTGCTTCAGTCTTCAAGGCACAGGTTGGTAATCTTGAATGGACAGACTTAATGCAGTAGAGCTTCTGAATTGATGTCAATCTGATAAACAGAGAAAACTAGACTACGAAGATGCTGTTAATTATATCAAAATAAAATGTGCCAACAATCTTCCCCATTTTGATAATTGACAAAACAGAAAGATAGCATCTTCAGGGAGTTACTCCCCCGTAGGTAGACAACTCCCCCTCAATACGTTTTCTTCCCCTTTGTCACTTAATCAATGATGGGAATATATAGAAGAATTTAGCATGAATATGGAACACAGTATCATAGATAAAAGCATGTAATGATAGATTAATAACACTACATAAAGACAGATATAAAAGCTCTCATCTACGAGAGCTAGCAAGACAATAAAAAGATTGATATCAAGTCCTCGCCGGACTGCACACAACTAAAAACATCCAACCACTGGTCCCCGAAGGACCGCAAAAGACAGAAAGACCACACAAAAGAAAAAAAAAACAACCACTTATTCGACATCACCAACACTAGGAAGCAACCCCTACTCATCAGCCGGATCATCCCCACCATCCTGAGCCTGGTAGAAAGCGCCAAAAGGATCAATGCCATCCGGGTACATAAAACCGTAGGCATTGGGATCAAAAAAGCGGGAGGCCTGGTACATCGGATCCTGGAGATTCAGATCCAGAAATGCATCCCGGTCGTGAAGGGTGCGCTGAATAAAATACGCCTGGTCATGGAAGCGGGACTGGATGAGGGTACCAAGGCCACGAGTGTGGGCCCGCATATGCTCCTATGCCTGAGCCATACGCATGTCGAAATGCTGCTGTGTCAGCGGCATATAGAGGCCGGAGGCAGGAGTAGTAGAGGCGGGTGCAGCAGGAGCAGAGGCTGGCGGCTCTTGGGAGGAGGAGGCACGAGATGTAGAGGCAGCACCAACGGAACAAGAAACAGCAAGGAAGGATAGGACGTCGTCCGAGTAGCAAGGGGAGAGGTCGACTTGCTTGGATTCCAAGATAAGAATGATGAAGGATCCATAGTACTGATTCTGCTTCCCCGCAGGCAGGACACCGAAGAAGGCATGGAGAAGAGTCTTGGGGAAGGACCAAGGCTTCTTCGAATAGAGGTAGTACATGCACATCAGGACGTCACCGGTGATGGCATCATAGTTGTCGCCCTTGAGATAGATGGTGTGGCACACGATCCTATGGAGCTCGTAGTAAAACGGCTCCAGCTGGGCGAAAAGGGCCGGGATATTAGGAGGGTTTGGACCCTTGCAAATGATAGCACAGAATTCGTCAAAGGAGCACGCCGTCGAAGGATGAAGAGCGGCCAAGCCCGGCAGAGCCTCTCCTCTGTCCGGGACACCGAGAATGTTACCGATGTCATGAGCCGTCAGGGGGAAATGGCGGTCGTTGACCATCGTCTCAATGGCGCCATGCTCGACGTCAGGAATCAAGTTGCAGTAGAACAAATGCACGGCGGCGGGATAGACAGGCACCTGACGCCGAAGGAGAGAAGAGAGACCGGCCTCCTCGAAGAGAGAAATATAGTCGGGAAAGAGGTTCCAGTTAATGGTGCGGCCTTTGTAGACGTTATGGTGCACGAAGTGTTGGAACCAAGATTCGGCAGCCAAGGAGGAGGTGAACACCCGCTGGTCATATCCATGGGGGAGAGCCACCGGGGTAAATGGATTCGAAACGGTGGAGGAGGAACGGGGACGGTTGGGATTGGCCATGGAGGAGATGAAGATAGTTGGAAGTGGAAGTAAGGTTTTGAGAAGATATGAAAGAGTGGAGGAGGATGAAGAAGAGAATAGGGTTTTTAAAGGAGATGTTGGAAAGGGGAAGGGTGGGAACGGTTGTAGAGGATGAGGGGGAAAAATGTGGTTTTTTTTGAAAAGGAAGTAATGGAGTAGTTAATGGGGGAGAGGAAGGGGTGGGAATTAATGTGGATGGGAAGTTTAGAGAATGGGGAAGAGGAAAAGCGGAGTTGGGAATTAAATGGGGAGATGATGGATGTGATGGGTAGTTAATGAGGGGAAGGAATAAAGGGATAATGAAAAAGTGGTGGACCCGAGGTGATGTGACGAAGCAGTCCGCCGCGAACCGGTATACCGTAGGTATACCAACGTATGCCGTCGGTATGCCGATTTTTGGCACAGAACAGAATTATAAACTAAAATCGGCATGCCGTCGGTATATCATTGTATACCGCCGGTGTGCCGGCTGAGAGGAACTTACGAGTCAAATTTTAAGATGTCCAGTTCTTGGCAAAGAAAAATGAAGCAATCCTCCGGAAGAGGTTTGGTGAAAATATCGGCTAACTGATAAGTAGTGTCAATAAATTTATGGCGGATATCCCCTTTTTGTTGATGGTCACGAAGAAAATGGTGTCTAATCTCAATGTACTTCGTACGTGAGTGACAAATCGAATTTTTTGTGAGATTGATCGAACTAGTGTTATCACATTTAATGGGGGTGCAAGTGTAAGAAATATCATAATCAATAAGTGTTTGTGACATCCAAAGAATTTGTGCATAACAGCGACCGGCCGCAATAAACTCGGCCTCAGTGGTTGAAAGAGCAACATAATTTTGTTTCTTACTAAACAATGATACTAAGGATTTTCCAAGGAATTGACATGTGTCGCTAGTGCTTTTTCGATCAATCTTGCATCCGGTAAAACCTGCATCCGAGAAGCCGTAAAGCTCAAAGGATGAAGATTTCGGATACCAAAGTCCCATGTTAATGGTGCCCTTGAGATATCGAAAAATATGCTTGACGGCACATAAGCAGGATTACTTTGGATTTGCTTGATATCGTGCACAAAGACATACACTAAACATGATATCAGGACGGCTAGCAGTTAGATAAAGTAAGCTACCGATCATACCTCGATACTTACGAATGTCGATCGATGTGTCATCTTCATCATTGTCAAGCTTTGTCGTTGTTGCCATAGGAGTCCTCACTGATTTGGATGAGGCAAGTTCGAAACACTTGAGGAGATCCTTTGTATATTTTACTTGATTTATGAAGGTCCCTTTGGGTCATTGTTTGATTTGTAAGCCCAAAAATAATAGTTCACCCATCATGCTCATTTCAAATTCTTTCTGCATAACTTTAGCAAATTCTACACAAAGTTTATTGTTAGTAGAACCAAAAATAATATCATCGACATAAATTTGAACCAATAAAAGAGTGCCATTATGGGATTTGATAAAAAGTGTCGTGTCGACTTTGCCCTTAGAAAAATTGTGTGAAACAAGAAAGGAGCTAAGGCGCTCATACCAAGCACGGGGAGCTTGTTTGAGGCCATAAAGGGCTTTGTGGAGTTTGAACACGTGATTAGGAAATTGAAAATCTTCAAAACCAGGAGGTTGTTTTACATAAACTTCCTTTTTAATAATACCATTTAGAAAAGCACTCTTAACATCCATTTGAAAGAGTTTAAAATCATTAAAGCAAGCAAAAGCACATAGCATACGAATGGATTCAAGACGAGCAACCGGAGCATAGGTTTCGTCGTAGTCAATGCCTTCCTCTTGGTTATAGCCTTGAGCAACCAATCGGACTTTGTTACGATTCACTAACCCATCTTCATTAAGTTTATTTTGAAATACCCATTTAGTTCCAATAATAGGGTGATTGCTAGGTTTTGGGACAAGTTCTCAAACCTTGTTTCGTTCAAATTGATTTAGCTCTTCTTGTATTGCTATCATCCAAAATTCATCATGAAAAGCATCATTAATATTTTTAGGCTCTATTTGAGAGATAAAAGTCACGTTTGCATAAAGATCACGAGTGGATGATCTAGTGCTTACACTGGAAGAAGGATCCCCAATGATAAGCTCCTTAGGATGATTGGTGACAAATCTCCATTCTTTTGGGAGATCTTTTTGAGGAGGCTCGAGTGGTGGAGACTCTTTTGTTGGAGGAGTCACAACTTCATTGTTAGATGAAGAAGGATGATCTCCAATAGAGGAGTTCTCCAACCCAAACGAGATGTCATCAATATCATCGGAAGAGGAGAATGTAGAAGAGTTAAGTTCATTAAAAGAGACATTGATTGACACTTCGATAACAAGACTTCTTTTATTAAAAACACGAAAACCTTTACTATGAGTAGAGTATCCAAGGAATATTCCTAACACCTTTGTGCTCTTCATGTAGTTCAAAGAAAGCTTTATCCAAGTCATCATAAGTAAGAGAATTTAAGGAGAGATCATCAAGTACCTCATCGGTTGCCATGAGACAAACGTTTGTATTATGTTTGCACTCTTTGTCGTGTTGGAGTCGCTTGCGTCACTCTCACACCAAATGCTTGTGTTGGCGAATTTCCTGGAGGACGAGCTTCCTTTGCTAGGCTTCTTGTACTTGCTTGAGTCTTTTCTTATCATGGGACAGTCCCTCTTGATGTGTCCGGTTCTTCTACATTGATAGCACGTCGTATCTTTCTCATTGTCCCGTCTGAAGCGGTTGGCTTTGTTGAATTTGAGGAACTTTCGGAAGTGCTTAGCTGTGAGAGCTATTTCTTCATCATCGTCCGACTCGTTGTCGTCGGAGCTATCCTTGGAGTAGGACTTTGTAACTTTGAGAGCAAGAGACTTCTCCTTCTCTTTGGCCTTCTCCTTCTCCTTCTCTTGTATGGAAGATTCCTCTTGATCTTTCATATCGAGTTCATGAGTCATAAGCTTCCCTATGAGGGTCTCAAGGTTCATGACTGTCAGGTCGTTCCCCTCAATGATTGCTGTAGCTTTAGGAATCCATCCTTTTGTCAATCCTCTAAGAATTTTTCTGATCTTTTCATGAGCAGGATATTCCTTACCAAGCGAAGAAAGGGGATTAATAATATCACCAAAACGAGTAAATATGCAAGTAATAGACTCATCATGTTTAATCTTAAAGGACTCATATTCTTGCGTGAGTCTACTAATCTTGGATTCCTTTACTTGTGATGTACCCTCGTGTGTGACTTCAAGTAACTTCCAAATCTCATTGGAAGTCTTGCAAGTAGAGATTCTATTGAATTCACTACTATCGAGAGCATAATAAAGAGCGTTCATAGCCTTGGCATCTCGACTAGCAAGCTTCTTGGTGTTTTCAGTAAGTATGTCCCTAAGGGTGTCAGATGCAACATCATCAATAACTCTGAAAGGAGTAGGGAGACCATTTATCACACAATCCCATAAATCGAAATCTATGGACTTCAGATAAATACTCATCCTAATCTTCCAGTAGTTATAGTTGGTTCTATCAAATAAGGGAGGCCTATTTGTGGAGTGTCCCTCATTATGGAAGGTGTTGATACTAGGGTTAGTGGTCATGGATCACTCAAAGGGTGTAAATCCAAATCAAGAGAACAAAGCTCTGATACCAATTGTAGAACCCTAGAGGGGGTGAATAGGGTAATCAAAAATAACTGGAGCACAAGAAGCAATATACGTCAAATAAAAAGAGAGAGTAAGAAGATCAAACACAAGATGTATCCTGGTATCCTAGCTTGAGGCAATCCAGTCCCGGAACTCTCTCTTGCTTAAATCCACTATTTAATAAAATAGTACACACGAGTTTGGATCCGAAGAACTCGCCAACTTCAACAAGAGTTTGGATCCGAAGAACTCGCCAACTTTAACACATGAGTTTTCTTACGAAGGCTCGCCAACTTCAAAGAAATGAGAAGAGAATTTGTTGATCTTCTAACACTTGAAGATCGAAAATTATAACTCTTAAATACTCTAGCACTTTGGGAGAGGAAGACAATTAAAAGCTTGGTAGAGTATTAATGGTGGAGATCTTGGTTGTTTGGAAAATTTATGGCAAGAGTTGGTAAAGCCTTCAAGAGAGAGAGGGCTTTCATTTATAGAGAAACCAAGAGTAGGTAGCATTTAATGCTCCTGGATACAGCCTGACCCGCATACCGTCGGTATACCGGTCGAACAGTAACGGTCATATTAATATCCGTTGGGAGCATTTAATGCTGCCATTAATGCTAGTCTTTGCCATTCAAAACTCAAATTTTGTAACCCGGTATACCGTCGGTATTTCGCGGTATATCGCCGGTATACCGATGTGTGTCACAGAACATTTTTGTAAAAAATAAAACGGTATACCGTCGGTATGCCGGAGCATATCGTCGGTATGCCGATGTGTGTCACAAAATGTTCTCTGGCTCACAAAATGGTATACCGTCGGTTTGCCGGAGTATACCGTCGGTATTCCGATCAATATCATAGAATGTTTTGTGGGCCACAAAACGGTATACCGCCGGTATGCCGACATTTTCTTACAAAAACTTTTGTGGTCAACAAAACGGTATACCGCCGGTATGCCGTTCTATAAGGTATTGATTTTTGACTTAAGAATAGAAAGTTTTTAGTTTTGTCATCCAACCTTAAGTGTTTACAGAAAGACCTAGACCTTGTACAGACTTGAAATCTTGAAGTGTAGAGAGCCGTCTTTTCAAGGAGCGCCAGTCTTTGCTTCAGTCTTCAAGGCACAGGTTGGTAATCTTGAATGGACAGACTTAATGCAGTAGAGCTTCTGAATTGATGTCAATCTGATAAACATAGAAAACTAGACTACGAATATGCCGTTAATTATATCAAAATAAAATGTGCCAACACTTTAGCCTTAAGAAATGGCGTAGTAGGTTATGCGAGATGCCCCTGTTTCAAGAGTTAGCATTCGAGAATTGATCTTGAGGTTTCGTATGGATGGATGGAATAATTCAAGAATAAGGAACCCTGCTCACGAGATTTGGCTGACATGTATATATTTCAGGGATGCCTGAATATGTGCACGATGCGACTCGAGTGAGAATGGTGAATTCCCTATCACGCGGCTTGGCTGAAATACATGTATTTTGGGGACACCTGGAATGCGTGCACGATCCAACCAAGTGACACATTGAGTTCAAGTAAAACTTGAGGAATGGAAAACTGTCGAGAAATATGAAATTGTGTTGCGAAGAAACTGATAGTAGTACGAACGTGGCTCGGATTGAAGAAACGTATAGGCGAAGTGTGTATGAGAGTCCTTCGATCAAAGTGGTCCATAAGTAAGTACTCAGTTAGTTTCGAGGACGAAATTTTTTCTGAGTGGTATATGATGTAGTGCCCCGTCCTGCTCAGTTAATCGGAGGAATCGAAACGCCGATGCGTTTAGACTTAGCCTTGCAACAGCTGCTCAAAGACTCGCTCGGTCGAGGCGACTTCTCACTCAGGTGGGGTAGTTTCGATGAACTTGCTTTATCTTAGCCTTCACATAATAACTCGCATGTTTGCAACTTGCACAAGTTAGGCTTGATAACAAAAGAGACGCATCCACATAGCTAAGAAAATAATCCCGACGGGTCGAAATATGTTAGAATATGGAAAATGGTCCCACGGTCTGCTTAATAGTTTGCTCAGTGTGCTTTTAAAATGACACTTGATCCTTCGTCCCGTAACTTGGGAGAAGAAAGTTGGCCTAAATTGCTAAGTTGCCACAACGCTCGAATTAGCCTAAGTCATAGACGTTGCCAGCATGAATGCTTGATAAAGCATGCACGGTACCGTCGTCCAAGGTTTGGCATAGCCTTCGCATGTCCCGTGGTTTAAGTCGTGTTGCACGGCTTGTGGCTAAAGTCTAGGCACCCAAGAACTTAGTTGTTCAAGTCAAACGCATGCACAACACGTTCTCTCGATGCAAGGCTTGGCGTAGCTTTTGCTCGTCGAGTCATTGTTCGAATAAGTTAGACGAGAGTTGTACTGGGCTATCGATGTCATGGCAAGTACTGTCCCATATTTCCTGCGGTTGCCAAGTCAATTAGTCCCACGAGAACAAGGCTCGTCATATAAAGTATATGATTTGAGCGATAGCGTTGCCTAGAGAACAAGGTCTGTCTAAGGCACGAGCCATGGTCGGTTTAGTGAAAAGCATGCCACGGACAAAAAAAGTCCACACGACTGGGTGTCGCCGAAATCAGTCCCACTACTTGGGAGTCTCGATAAGTCTCGATAGAAAAGCACACAAGTTTGGTCCTGCTACTTGGGAGTCTCCATAAGGAATTCCACGTCACTGGTTATCGTCGAGATCATTCTCGCTACTTGGGAGTCTCGATAGAAAGTCGGAAAGCATGGTCATGATTAAGGAAGGACTTGATAGATCGAGTTGAGTCTTGCATGGTCATTGGACAACTTGCGTGCAAAAGTAAATTCCACGAACGATCCTGGGGCGCCGGGTTCGTGTCGGCCTAGGAGGAATTGCAGATATTGTATGGCCTTCATCGACGGTACGACTCGATTGAAGTGAACCATTACAACATAGGCTGCGGGTCATTCGGTGGAAGCTCGTACCTCGCCACGCGAATGGTCACCATATGCAAAAGATCCAGGATAGCTTGACACTGCTAGTGACCACTCATATAGATGTGTTGGCATAAGAGCGGCTATCCACGTGTATGCCTTTGGATTGCGTTGAGTACTAGCAGGTTACGAGTTGGGTTATCAAGTTACGCTTATAGCAAGCACTAACCTTGAATCGGCATGGGTTAGGTGTGCACGGTTGCAACACCATTCTAAAGCCTAAGAGTTGGCTTTAGCAAGGATACGTGCTTCGGCATGAATGTGACCTCGTCTCGAGTTAAGTCAGGAAGGGTCGTAAGGCAAGTTGGTTAAGTCTGGTAACCCTTGGGAGGCACGGCCTCGATCTTAAGGCATGAGAAAGTGTATTGGCACGACCAGCACAAGTCATTCCCTTGACGTCATTGGCACCAGAATGGTCCAGAGGCAAATAGAAACAAGTGAAAGTCTTGGCACGGCAGAGTTACAAAAGTTTCTGCTCGGCGAGGCACTGCCTCGAATACGTTGAAGTCACGAATAGAGTATAGCACGACCCTGTCGTTGCGTTACCAAGTATAGGCCAAGACGTCGTTGCCTTAAATTGATCCTAAGGCAAGACTAAAAAGACAATAAAAAGGGATTAAGCTGCACAAAGTAAATGAACGTATCGGTTTTGTATGGGTGGACGAGGAGCTCACTCCACCAGTACAGTTGATTACTGACACCCACACAATTTTCATGTGCAGGCACAGGTAGAAGCTCGTAGCGCGGAGCTCACATAGATGCATCAAGGGACGGAGTTCCTTGGCGATTCGAAACATGCGGCCGCGTGGAGTCAAGACTTATACGGGACATAATGTATGGACATTGTCATCCTGTAGAATCTGCCACTCGTCGCCTTGAAGCATTGTATCGAGAGATGAGAGAGAGCAGTGTGACTTGTAAAATGAGAGAAAAGTGAGCTTGAGAGACTTGTAATCAGGGCCTTGCGCCCCATTGTAATCTCATTGTTCAATATCAATAAAGAGCACTTTTGAATAACTTGTGTGTTGCTTCTAAATTTCTGTTGCATGTTTCAATGTTTCTGCTTGGGATTTCTGTGTGACGACCCCATCGTAGCCGCTGTAATCGACCGTTATAAAACTTCCTTGTACGAGCGCAATCTAGGCTCGTGCGATATCACGCCTTATCGAGGACGACGCTCCTATGGGAGCGGAGCGTGATAGTACACTCTAACACACTCTGCCCCTCTCTACAATGACATGAAATTTAAATCCTGCACACAGATTTCCTATACTAGATCCTCCCTTTTTATTTACTAGTCTATAGCACACCCCACATTATTGACTGGTATCCCTACTACCTGCTACACTCAAGAAACTCATTTAGAGTATTTAACATCACATAAAATGGAAGCAAGGTTGGAAAAGTAGAAGCAATTACAATATAGAAAACTCTTACTATACTATTGAGTTCAAAAGACACCAATCAAGCATTTAAATCATTGGCATAATGCTATAAACATCAATCAGCCTTTAAGTAAACATGATGGTGTCAACCAGTTGTAAGAAGCAATAGAAATCATACAATATGACATGCATATTGATAATAATTAATGTACTCATCTATACAACAAAAGAGAATAATAAGTCATTTTATGTTTATGCACTCAGATTTTACGTATCAGTAACTTTCAAAGTTTATAAGTACCTGTAGCCGTTCACAAAGCCAGCAGAAGTCTGCTAGCCCTTCTAGCCTCACCTTAAAGCAACAGCATGAATGTTCAAAACAAGAAACTTTAGCACCTTATTTAAAATTCTTGAATATAAAGATATTTCACAGAACAAGTTAACATAATCCTCACCGATTTAGGTACTGCTTCCCAGCTCTTCACTTTTAAGACAACCAAACACTTCGACACAACCTATGAGAAGAGAAGCACTTACATTTTAGGTCCTTAGATGACACTGTCAGTGGAAATAGTTATAAAGAAAGATCAGACATCTCACCATGCATATCATAAGATTTATATTTACTTGTGGTCACAAAATCTGCACACCATTTAGTATATAGAAGCAGCTGGCATAGCTAAACACTAAGTTGGTATAAAATTCAGAGTCCAAACTCTAATTAGCCCAGCTTCTTAATAAAAAAAAAGAAAATCGTATCTACATTTTTTGTTCGTCTACTTAAACCATAAACTTCATCTAAGTGTCAGAATTTTCCTAATTTAGTTTTGAGAACCCAAATCCAAGAGAAAGAATCCAGAGGGGTCGAGCTTGAAAGAGAGGCCTACTGTGGGGGTTGTCCTTAGTTTCTTAAAAAAACACACCTTCCCAGCAGGCTAATTTATAGAGGGGGTAGGGGAGATTCTTTTAGAACATGCCATCTTCCAAGATGAGAAATTTGGATGTTTGGAGTAAGAGCATTAACATCTTCAGAGAGAGCTTTAGATCTTCAGATAAAATAAACAGAAGATGGAAGCTTACTAGAGAAACTTTGGTGACTTTGACCTTATAAAGTGGGGAAAGACATCTCAACAACAAAACTAACAGTTAAAGAAGCTAAGACGGGTTATATAAAGTAGGAAATTCATTGACACCAATAACATAGCTATACAGCCACATCTTGCTTCTCATAACAGCTTTTGTATGAAAGTTTTGTTTATATATAAAGACTACACTCTATTTTATGGTATAAATTTCATAACCCCCTTCCTTTGTCTCATTAATTTTGGTAAACTTACATGTGGTATTCAAATCAAGGAAGGGAAGATGATCTTACCTTAGGATTAGCCAGGTTATTGAACTGTTGAAGCATAACAGAGCCCGGGAATGATTCCGCGAGTTCATAGGCTTTCTTGATTGAACCTCCCATCCTCTTGGCAGCATCAGTGAGTACCAAATTTGCTCCAAATGCCTTCTTTTTTCAGTTTCTCCAGGCCACCATCTATTGCAGCAATCATGTAAACAATTATTAGGAGAGCAACAAAGAACATGAAATAGAATCATCTCAACTAATAGATCATTAACATACTAATAAGACTGTTGAAAAAGCTATATAAAATAAGGATCTATAGTAACACATAAAGCTTACAGAAAATTAAAGCAGAATATAAAGAAAATGAACTTACCTAAGACTATAGGTCAAGGCAGAGCAAAGGATTTGAACTCGTGTCATGATAGATATAGAAAATGTAAATCAACACGGCTAAATTGCATGGACAGAGAAAACAACAGGGACGTTGTTGATTATACAGATCAAAAAACAAGAATATAAGTACGACATGATTATGATTGTAAGGACACATGATTATATATCTGCATACATGTTAATATTAGTAGTATCTTTAGGGTTAAATATTTATCTTCCACATGCACCCGCAAGTCGAAGGCCCACTTTTGATAGAGAGAGCACGCAACGCAGTAAATTGTTTCTATATAATCCACTTCAATGCATGGAAGAGGGATTAAACATGGGTTGCTCGGTCACCTTGTTAAAGTTCATGAGCCTAAAAGTTGTGCTCAATAAACAATCCAACAAGGAGAACAACGAACAAAGTGAACAAAATGACTACAAACACGTGAAAACCAAGTCCTGGAACATAACAAGCATCCACATGAATAAATGATGATGGAAAAATCCAGAGAAATTATTGTAAATGACTACATTTACCTTCCAATTAGAAGAAAACCACAACACTAGTGTTTAATATACGCAACAAGATTTGCATGAGATACTTATATTATTTTTTTAATCCTACACTATCTTGCCAATTAGAAGATACTATATAGTACACACGTTGAATTAACTTACTATACGGTCCACAACTTGGTCAGTTGAAACTCGCCTCTATTTTTCTCACTCAGTGTTTGGCGACTTGGGATATCCGAAGAGTTAGGGATATCATAACTTTTAGTAACTATATATTTGTATTAACCTAATTATTATATACCCCAAAATTTTAGTCTTTGAGGCCCATCCCATTGTCTTCAGATTCTGCACAATCCTTTTAGGATTTTACCAACTCAGGCCAAATTAAAAAGCTTGCTAATTTGTCCTTAGTTGGAACTATATCTCATATTTTTGCTAGTTTGTCATAATGCTTTTAACTATCAAATGTTCTGAGAACTTTGCCAACTAACACCGCCTTAAAAAACTCACTAATTGGTCAGCTAGAACCAGATCCTCACTTTGATCATTAAAAGATTTCTTAAAGATCTGCTTTACAATTTCAGATGTTCTACTTTAGGGAGTGATAGCTCGAAACCCTCAACGATGGTTAAAATATTTTCAGTCGTTATACTTACCAAATTAGAGATTGTATTATCTTCAACTTATGTTAGTATATGTCAGCAAAAACCAACCACCAAAAACTATGAAGCCTGAGATTCATTGATCAGTACCTGAAGTCCTAGTCGAATTCTAGTATTCCAACTGCTAATCTCCGTGGCCGAGCCTCTCTTCCTCGCTCAGCACTTCAGTTTACGTTTGTCGCGTTGCTGCTCCAAAACTGCTTCTAGAAGAACTTGTCGACCTTAATATTTGGCCTTTCACTTTGACATCATTTATGTCGGCAGGCACTCTGTAGTGTACATTGTAGCTTGGATACAAATTGACTGAAAAAAAAAGAAGGCACATCAATTAATTCATATAAACAGAAGGACATGTAGGATTTGTGGATGCCCTCTCTTAGCGCCTACCTCTTCTCTTTATTTAATATGCACAGGGTCGAGGTGCTCAACCATGGTTCCTATCCTCAACCAAATCCAAAACCTTCATTCGCTTCATGGATGGCAAGAAGCAACCTCTCTTGAAGGCGTTCTTTCGAGGTATATTATGGCAGGTCTAGCTGATTGAAGCTGTAAAACAAACAAATTAGAGATGATAAAATGATCAACATTCTTACAACTCAAGAACGAAAAACTGTCTACAACATAATGTATAAGCCCAACCAAACTGACCAAAATGTAATGAATGAGTATAATTCGGCATATAACTGTGTACTACATTCATCTTGTTGCATATATTAAATGTGAACATTTCTCTTGTTGGTAATCTAACCGGAGTTTTACCAGAACAAAATGTGCACCCTCCCAAAAACTTTAGGTTAATGCTCATTGTTTAGAGGTTTTCATAGACCAAATAACCAAGAGTTCCATTTTCCTTTTTTAAACTGAACTATTTTCTGGGTAGACTTAGTTTGTCACACCTAGTCGATAACATTAGCCAAATCCTGAAGGGGCATAATACATACTGGAAGTAAAGATTTTTTGCTTTAATTTTCTTATTTTTAGAGTAATGTTCGATTGAAAAATATTTATTAAGGAAGAAAGTTCACAACTTTTTCAGATTGTTAAGGGATTAATTAGCTTCGAAAAACTAGGTTTGAACATAAAGTAAAATTACACCATACTGAAATTTACTCCTAGCGTCCACGATGATTTAGTGCTTTCCTTTTTGAATAAAAAAAGTAATAAAACTTGCAATTATTCTAATTTTACCGTCTCAATTAAACTGTAAAAGAATCGGTCACCATCTTGAACTCTTCGAGGATTTCGGCTAGGGTTTCGATCTCGTATCGTCAGCTTCTTCTTCTTCTTCTGGTTGGCGGTGCTCCGGGTCCGGTCCTCGACCACCAACAACCCCTCTATAGCGAGGTTGGCCCTGGCGAGCACCGACCAGGCCCATTGGAGCAGCCCTAGCCTGACCTTGCTCTTGTTTTTCTTATTCCTCTTTTCGTCGTCATCGGGGGGGGGGGGGGGGGGGGGGGGGGGGGGGGGGTGGGAGTTGTTGGCGGTATTAAGGAAGTAGCCGGCGGCGAAGCATCCGGCATCGACGAGTGTAGAGGGTGAGAAGAGGGGATGGCTTGGACTCGGGGTTGAGAGAGTGTGGAGGAATAGAGGAGAGAATAAAAAGGGGCTAGGGCTCGGGGATATAAGAAAAGAAAGTTATATCAAAATTACCAAAATTGCATGCAAAAATATACGTGGGAATTTTATTGCGTTACAACACTTGACGTTTATGAAAAAACCGTCAATAAAAATGAAGCTTTTATTGACGGTTCTTCTAAAACCGTCAATAATAATATAGGTTTACTTGACGGTTACTTGAAAACCGTCAATAATACTCAAAAAAGGGGTCATGGTCAAGATAACCTCTTTCCTCGACGGTTTTTCAAGACCATCAAGAAAAGGCATTTTTCTTGTAGTAAATAGAGTCCTATCTCCAAGACAAATAGATAAAAGAAATAGTGACCACTAAATAGATTCCACAACTAAAAGAATCAACTATGATATGAAGGGAAAACCTCCCCATTAGAAAAAGAAGAGTCTGGTCCTAGTCCATACTCCTACGGGAAGTCTTGATTATCAACACCTGAAGAGATCACCAGGTTATCGGAGAGACGTAACAAGATACAAAAAAAATATGACATTTAAACTGAATATAAACATGTCACATAGTCATAAGCAAAATTAAAATAAATAATCCAGATCACTACACGGTCCAGTATCGTATCATCAAAATAGTGAACCACACCTACAACCAGATAAGGACAAGGGGAGGCATATTATTTCGAGACAAGACACTGTCCCATGCCATGATCAGGTATAATTATAGGATCTAATCGCAATTGTCGCACATGACACAGTTCTACATACCACATATAGGATTAATATGTATACCCGGAACAAAAAATGACAAAACATCAAACATAGGTCACCTAACCATTCTATATGAAATATGCACTTTTAAGAACAAAACTTTAACGCATGGGCACTTTGGCTAAAATGGGATTAGCATAGACCCCTCTCTGGGCACCAGGGGCCTAAAGAGCGTAACGTTCTACAAAATAATAGTGATCGTCGGTAATAAGGGAAGTGAATAACGTTTTATAGAATGATAGTGGCCTTCAGTAACAGTAGGGTAATCTCACCCGCGTATTTGGCGGAGGTTACGGGTTACAAAAGAAAATATGCAAATGTGACCCATATGTTAAGAAACTGTCCTCCCCACCCCATGCACATATCTATGTCATATCCATGACACCATACCTCTAATAACTGCTAAGTCTTCGAACATACCTCTCTATTAGCAGTTATACCTAATGTAAAGTCTGTACGTACTAGGACCAGCTAATACACAAGTCCAAAATCTATATATATGACTCACAACTCGTGGCACACAAATGTCAAGGCTAATGAAGACATTATAATGCTTCACAAACATAAGGTGGTCTGCTAATACTAGGTCAATACGCATAAAATTAAAGAAAAGCAACAAAAAATGACTACCACAATCGTTCGTATCCAAGTATGACTCGGACGCACAGTTTAAAACAAAAGTGTCATGACCCACACCCGCTTTTCAGGATACGAGAGCGTGTCCAAGCCAGCCTACACCGTAGTGTCGGCAATAGAACGCTATCAAGACACAATGCTAAAAATCACAAATAATGCTCATTCACAATAATTCAATTAAATTACAATATTCAAGGATTTACATTTGATACAAGGTACAAGGTCTCACAATTTATAAAACAACTGAATAAATACTCATCTATCTAAATAGTCTCTAGGTTTGGCGTGCAGGTACACCCGTCTCCCCAATGCTAAGCGTAGTCTCGGCTAACCTAAAAATGTTGGGTTACCAGTCAGGATGGAACGAGTACTCATTGAATGCAGTTCCAATATATGAAAACAACTATAAAGCAGAGATTAGCCATTAAATATATGATTTGAAAATAAATAAGGAAAGACATGAGAAAAGTGGACAGTAAATGAAATAAACAAAGAAAATGCTTTCTAAGTGACTGAAGTACCTTTAATATGTGATCGGTCTAGGGACAATTACACCACACTGTCTACGATGTCTACTTTGTAATAATAAATTATTGTCTACGATGTTTACTTTGCAATAATATAACACTGCCTACGATGTCTACTTTGTAATATAAATCACTGTCTACAATGTCTAGTTTATAATAATAAATCATTGTCTACGATGTCTACACTATATAAGGTCAGATCACCATCATTGGTACTTCTCCTTCTCGATATGACAAAATATGTCAAAACGTAAAAGAGATGAGAACCACATATCCAATGACTAACAATGAGATATAGTAATAATCTATATCGAAAACAAACAAAAATGTACTCGCCTGGGGTCCTTTCTTGGTGAAACCGATAATATCAACAACTAAATGTGCCACACAAAAGTTCAACTGCACAATAGTCCCCGGAGGCTGAAATAGATGTTACCAACGTGTTCAAAATAGTCAAATTAGCTACGATCGTATGTCAATAAGTCCAATTCTATACACAGGAGCAAAATGGTAATTTTGGACCAAAACGATATCCGACATTGGACTCGCTTTGTACCGAAAAGCATGCTAGTATCTACGGTCTCTAAAGTCGTCAAATTATATGTCTACGGATCTGGTTTGACAAGACGAACCAACCATATATCCAAAGTTGATTTTCGGCAGGTCGTACATAATTTTGCCTGTTGGATCGGGTCGTAGGCCCACCAAAAGGGCGTTCGGATCGACCTTCTCAGAATCAGACCAAATTTAGCATGCAGGACCAGAAAAATAATATGGTCCTTTTGGCACAAGTTTTGTCTCGAGGTGACGAACGTGCACAAATTAATTGGCTAGTTTGCGAAGAGGTCGATACGGGGTATCTCGACGGATACGCCTCCATTTTGTCGCACACACACAACGAAATTGAGTTCTATCGAATTATACATGTCGACAACATCCATATGCATCTTTCGATGCTCATGAGTTGCGATCACATTGCCCGATTTGTTCGGGCGCATGCCGTATCCGTAAAAATAATTAAATTTCTATTGTTTTGAAAACAATTTTTTCGTCAAATTGGGAATCCGATTTCTCGGCGTACATTCATTAAAATCGACTTTTGTAAAAAAGGGTTGTGTATCCCTATAGGTTGTCTAGGTCTGTCCTTATTTAGTTCCCAAAAAATCCCAATGGTTGGTTCAGAATTCGCCTTCCAATCAAGGGTTTTGGGACTGCTTTTGGTTCTATTTTTGAACGAAAAATCCCTAGACTTCACGTCAATTTATCGGGCAATCCAATTAATTTGATTTAAAACTAACTGAAGGCCAATGTAGATGGATAGATTTGGGTCTTACCTGAAGAAACAGATCGTAAAACGATCGGGCGTACATCGAGAACACGCTCTGCAAAGTTAGCCCAAAAACTGCTATCGTTGTCGTGCACCCAGGTTGCGGCTGCTGCTGCGGCTCCTGGGGCGTACGACAGTCCACCGGCGGAGGTCCGACGGCACGCAGCCATCCTATGTGGTCGCCAGGGTCTCGGGTAGGAGGCGGAAGAGTTAGAGTTAGGGTTATTCTTCTCCTTTTCTATCTTGAGTATATCTATATATATGTATACTAATGGGCTCTGTTGTTTTCGATTTTGAGGGGGGGAGTTGTGTTACTCTCGGGTTACTATTCAATGAATAGTACCCGAGAGTATATATATATACATATTCTTTTATTTTTATTTTTTTTGTTTTTGTTTTTGTATAAATAGTTATAATGATATCTTAATAATTAGAAAATATTTATATATAAAAAATATAAATTCATAATAATTTATGTAATTATATTATATATATTAATCAATACAATTACTTACTTGTAAACATAAGAAACATTTGTCACTAATATTTACTAAATACATAAATTTCTAAAAAATTTCAATATAACTTTATAAAATTTTCTAAAGGCTAATATAAATCCCCAAAAAATAATAAAATTATTCTGGTATATCATTTATAAGATTATATGCAATACTTAACATGATAACCTTAAACTCAATTAACATATATCCATTCTTCGAAATATATTTAAAATGATGATAATAAAAAAATTCCTAATATTAGAGAAATATTAAAATTTTATTTTAAACATAAACCGAGGGGTTTTATATCCTACCCAACTTATAAAAAATTTGTCCTCAAAATTAAAAATAGAATTTAATATATAAAAATATAAAATGACGATGATTTAATACATAGGAAGGCAGGTATGTCCAATCAACACTCAGTTTTTGGAAACATGGAGGAGGTAATTCAAAGGAATCCAAATTTGATGCCATATTCTACAAGATAAGGTATCATTAGTCCAAGGCCCCACCTAACTTATAGAAGTTGGCTAACCGTGAGAGTCGTCGCTACAAAACTTTCCGAGAAAGACAATTTCCAAGGAAGGCACGAGGATATTGGGACACTTTCTGACTATAGTTACAGATTTTTAAGTGAGCCTAGATATCGTCATGTTCTTGGTTAAAAACTTCTATAGAAGAATAACGACTGTTCAACATCGTTCCTTTGGGTCATATTTCAACAAGGTAGTAGGCATCACTTATTCGAATATAACCAGAACGTGTTGGTTCAACGGAATTCACTCTTTGCTCTACATTGGTAACTAAGAGATGAGGGTCGCCAGGAAGCTGTCTCATAGAATCATAATTGAAGACAAGGCATGATTAGGTACATTCTTTTAAGACATGACGACTAGCGTTTGAATGTTGGTGTTTTGGTGTTGTGGAGGAGGTGTAGGCTTGTTTGGATGGAATGCATACAATATGGTTGCAATGCATCTTGCATGGATCATGGGTATCAGTTTGTTTAAGGGAATGGGTCGATATTACATAGTTAAAATCCAATGGAACAAAAATAGGCATCACGGTTTGTTTTAAGTGAAAAAAAATGTCTTACATGTGGTGTAATTGAAATGGAGCACAAGAAGGCACGTTTGTGTGGGATATGTATGTCATGTGTGTAGAGAGTCCCGTCTAGTTCATGGGTATGAAGTTTATTGGAAGGTAAAAGCGAACGTTGTGCCCTAAATATTGAAATCACGGTATGGTTGTCAAATGATACAGATAGAGTGGACTTTGTGAATCATTATTTTATTAGTTCAATTGGAACCAATCTATTCTCCATCATTTGCTAACTCATGAAGCCCTATATTTTTTTAGAGAGATTGCACTCTATGCATTACAATAAAAATTTGTTTCTCGAAATAAAAATTAAAGCACAATACTGCGATAGAATGGAATTTAAAAAATCAAGATCGCGATCTTTCATCGCGATTATTTAAACGCATGAGCAAAGGGATATAAATGCAATACGAAGATTATATCTCAACTTCCACACCGATGGTAGAATAGTTAAGAATGTCATCCTATTTGTAAGAGAGAGAGAGTAAACTATCTACCTAACTCGTAGAAATTGGTCAATCGTAGAAGCACGGTAACCACTAACAAGGATTCTAATATGGTCAAATCTTGTGGAGATATATAAGGATATGACGTTCTTCTGATCGTAATCCCAAACTCTACAAGAAGCCTAGGTTTTACTCGTTTAACATCGTCCGTATATTGACCATGTTCCATAAAGGTAGGAATGGTCTTGGTCAAGCATAACCGAAACAAGTTGGTACAACATGATTCTATTCATCTTCCAACATAAGCTACAAGAGGTATGGTTACAAAATTTATGGAAGAAGAAATAGTGGACCAAAAGATAGGGACTACATAATAGGTGTAAGGATCTATTTCATCAAGTTTGGTTTTTTTTTATAGCCTAAATATGGCGATATACAAGGATGGCTTTAACTGGGTCTTAATGGATTCCCTAATTGAACATCAATATTTGATTGCATGAACCTTGGATTTTAATCTATATTGGCTGGACAAGATCCCAAAATCAATCTAGACCATTCCTATTAGGTTAGGGTAACCTAGAATAGGTTCCAATTCAAGTAGTTGGGCTAATTGTCATTCGGGTTGGTTAACTATGTTCCTAAAGCTCGAAAATGCACCTTTTGTGACCTTTGTGTTTAAGCAGCACAAAAAGACTCTTGAGTGGCACACTAGTGACATGTGCGTAGTTGGCTTCGAATAGATCACAACCATATATTGGGTCGAAAGATTGGAGTCGAGGTTGGATCTCTAATGGAAGTCAAAAAGTATATCGACATTACGGTGAGGATTATAGTTAGCCATTTTGACTGAAAAGTCGTGTCATAAAAATAGAGCACAAGGGATGTGTTTGAGTGGGACATGATATACCTAGATGAAGGTGGACTCGTCTAGATCTTGTATATGGAATTTGTTGAAAGAAAACAACTGATCTCATGCTCCGAATATCAATGTTACGACAAAGAACACCAAATGATCTAAATAGAAAGTGGGTGTTCATGAGGCAATGATTATCCTCCTAGTGGGAACCAAATTTTCATAATCAACCAATAATTTTAGTAAACTCTAATAGTAAGAAGGGATTGCAATCTATTCACTCCAGAAACTAAGATATGATTTTAGGACTTATGAGGTTAGAAAGTTCAAGATCGTTATATTGTACCTCAACTCTTGGTTATAAAGAATACCACAGGACGTAATAGATGAAGAAGTACGGTAGTTATGAATCAAGCGTGAAGGTCGTTTCTCTGATTTTGGATATATGGAAAACGATTGTGCATATATAACTCTATGGTCATAAGTGGTATGGCGAACTGAGGGGGACATTCTGGTTATATCTTCCCTCAATACAAGCATTTATTTTTCCAAAATAAGTAAAGGCGAAAACATAATAAAGAGTTCAAGGA
The DNA here is from genome assembly GCA_029216955.1 of Iris pallida. Taxonomy (NCBI): domain Eukaryota; kingdom Viridiplantae; phylum Streptophyta; class Magnoliopsida; order Asparagales; family Iridaceae; genus Iris; species Iris pallida. Next base: position 5,679,120 of record JANAVB010023996.1, on the reverse strand, counting down.
AAAGGGAATCGAATACGAATACTGGATCCAAAAGCGATTAAATAATTCAAGTAAAGTGGTCAAGACAGTTGCGGATGAGACCCTGGTGACGTCCATATCTCAATCCACGTAGGTTAATCATGTGAAGAGCGAACTAAGTGCACTAAGGTTGATCAGACCATAGTACACTGATTCTAATTTGACAATATGCTAGTGGGCGTCCCCAATAATCATATGTCCCGAACAAACTCGATAAAGCATCAGCCTGCAAAACTAGGCTATAATAGCGACATTAGTCAACACAGTCCAAAATATAAGTACGCGAAATTTATGATTGAAGGAAAGCACAAGTAGCTTAAGTTCATCAAACTCTAAGAGTCGTCTAGTATTGGTACCTCTATAGTTGTCCTGCTTATCTTTTTACCTAAGGCCTTGGTCGGCCAATAGGTTATGGACCCCTAAACTCTGTATTCTAGGTAAACTTACTAGTGTCAGTCAAATACCTCTTTAATAGATTAGCATGACAACGAGAAACTAGGTTGGGAGGCATGCTACCCAACTTATAAAAATTTCTACTAGTATCGACTTTGAATCAATGGGTATACTGGGCATTTTTCTAACCTCTATAGTATCATAAAACTGTAATCATGTCTGAAGTCATTTTACTGAGAATTTATTTCTCGCCAATGTCCATCTGGCTGTAGTAGATCCTTCGTTTTCTGACTCAAATACGATACAATATCAGATATTTATTAACTTTATCCAATATTGACACAAGGGTAACTAAGATAAAAAAAAGACCACTAAGACATAGTTTTGGCAATATTTGAACCTACATTTACTTGATATAATTTTAACTTTAGGGGTCATGCCTCGCTAGTGCGCTGCTGGCTGCAGTAAACCTACAGTCTCCATAGTTCAAATAACTGGCGATAGTGCGCGGCTGTTCTGCCATTATGGGTCAACGAATATTCTAACTCTATTTCAAGTGTATTCAAATGATTGAGGGAAAACTTCGAATCGAAACTAACTCGAGACTCGTATAAGGATAACAGAATCAGAAATAATAAAAATACTTCCTTATGGCAAAATAGGGATTTAATAGGCAATTCGATCTTATGATATGAGGATGATACCTAAAGAGGACAAATAAAAAATTGAACAATTTATCATGGTTAGAGTACTACTTATAGGGAGGCCTAACTTACCAAGTCAATAATCTATCCATATTGGATCATACCGTCATATCAAACTACAATAGTGTATCTATAGGGATCTGTCAAGCTATCTAAAATTAATAACCCCTTACCTAAATTGCATGGTCTATATAACAATCTTAACTTCCCAACGATCAATTTGAATAAGGGACTCCTAGTCCTAGTCATTCTCTTAAATCAAATTAACTCTAACTTATGAATGAGCATTTCCTAGTCGCAGGCTCATAATAGTATGACTAACTTAAGTACTATCACGACTTCGCACAATTTGAAAAAATTGACCTGCATGGGCCACCACAAAAACTTGTCACGATCCGCACCCGCTTTTCAGGATACGAGTACGTGTCCAAGCCAGCCTATGCCATAGTGTCGGCGGTAGAATCTTGTCAAGCCACAATGCCAAAAATCACAAATAATGCTCATTCACAATAATTAAATTAAATTACAATATTCAAGGATTTATATTTGATATAAGGTACAAGGTCTCACAATTTATAAAGAATAACTGAATAAATATGCGTCTATCTAACTAGTCTCTAGGTTTGTCCTGCAGGTACATCCGTCTCCCCAATGCTAAGCCTAGTCTCGGCTAACCTAAAAAATGTTGGGTTACCCAATCAGGATGGAACGAGTACAATTCATTGAATGTAGTTCCAATATATGAAAACGACTATAAAGCAGAGGTTAGCTATTAAACATATGATTTGAAAATAAATAAGGAAAAATATGAGAAAACTGGACAGAAATTGGACAGTAAATGAAATAAACAATGAAAATGCTTTCTAAGTGACTGAAGTACCTTTGATATGTGATCGGTCTAGGGACAATTACACCATATTGTCTACGATGTCTAAACACTGTATACGATGTCTAATTTGCACTAATAAATCACTGTCTACGATGTCTACTTTGTAATAATATAACACTGTCTACGATGTCTACTTTCCAATAATAAATCACTGTCTACGATATCTATTTTGCAATAATAAATCACCCTCTACGATGTCTACAATATATAAGGTCAGATCATACATCCTTGGTACTTCTCCTTCTCGACACGACAAAATATGACAAAACGTAAAAGAGACAAGAACCACATATCAATAACTAATAGTAAGATATAGTAATAATCAATATAAAAAACAAATAACAAATGTACTCGCCTGGGGTCCTTTGCAGGTGAAATCGATAATATCAACCACTCAATGTGCCACACAAAAGTCCAACTGCACAATTGTCCCCGGAGGCTAAAACAGATGTTACCAAAGTATCAGAATAGTCAAATTAGCTAAGATCACCTATCCATAAGTCCAATTCTGGATACAAGAGCAAAACGATAATTATGGGCCAAAACGATGTCCGTCGTTGGACTCGCTTTGTACGAAAAAGCGTACCAGTATATACGGTCTCTAAAGTCGTCAAACTATATGTCTACGGGTCTGGTTTGACAAGACGGATCCAATCGTATGTCTAAAGTTGGATTTCGACAGGCCGTGCACAATTTTGCCTGTTGGATCGGGTCGTGGGCCCGTCAAAAGGATATTCTGGTCAACCTTCTCAGAATCGTACCAAACTTGACATGCAGGACCAAAAAAATGATATAGTCCTGTTGGCACAAGTTTTATCTTAAGGTGAAAAATATGCACAAATTAATTGGCTAGTTTGCAAAGAGGCCAATACGGTGTATCTCGACGGATACACCTCGATTTCGTCGCACACACAACAAAATTGAGTTCCGTCGAATCCCACATGTCGACAACATCTATACGCATCTTTCCATGCTTATGGGATGCAACCATGTCACCCAGTTTGTCGAGGCGCACGTCGTATCGATAAAAATTACTAAATTTCTTTTGTTTTGAAAATAATTTTTTTGTCAAATTGGGAATCTGATTTCTCGGCGTATGTAGCATTTGGGTTTCTAGAATTTATTTTCTATTTTGGAGATTTTTTTTATATTTTATTTTAGTTAGAATCAATTATTTACTAGGTTGTTGATTTGGGATCGTAGGATTTTTGCCTAAGCCTATAGGTTAGATATAAGGAAATTAGGTTGTATGTAGTCTCTGGGGCCCCTAGATAGTCCCTAGTATATTATCTCACCATTTTAGAATTTTCAGGATTTTATGGAGATTTTTAGAGAATTTTATATATAATTTTATTAATTTTCTAAGATTCTAGGATTTACTGTGAGAGCACCCGAGGGTATTTTTGAGGTCAAATAATTTATTTGGGCCCTAGAACCCCTAAAATATTTTCTAGAATTTTCTAGGAATTTTTAGGAATTTTTTGGGATTTATTTGGAATTTTTAGGATTTTTCCTGATTTTTATTTAATTTTTTTGTAATTAAAAACCTATTTCTAAAAATATATACACAGTCAGCCAGGGGGGGCCCACCCGTCAGCCACTGAAAGCGGGAGGGCGGGCCCCACGTGGCAGTGAGAGGGGGCGGGTGCGGTTCGGTCTCCGAGCCACCCACTTAGTCCTAGTCCGAGCCAAGCTCGGAGCCGAGCCAAGCTCAGCTTGGTTTGGACCGTAGGATCATGGCGGGAGTGTTTAGATGGTTGACACGTGTCCCCCTTAGCCGACTTGGCCAGCCACCGACTCACCTATTCCCTATATATATATTAGTTTATCCGAAACCCTTTTTATTCAGCAGCTTTTTGTAGGAGAGTTCTTCGACTTCGCGGAGCGATTGCCGTTGATCTAGACGTCCTTTTTGTGCGTCGTTTTTTTTTGTTAGAAGATTATTGAGGTTAGGTTTCTGAATATATATTTTAATTTCGGTAATTTTGATCTCGAATTTCTGAATAATTATTTGAGTGTCGGTTGTCCAAAAATCAACACGTCGCACGGTTTTCGAGATTCCGAGCGATCCCGAACTCCGTTTTGTGATCCGTTTGAAGTTTTGGAAAGCTGACACCAAGCTCTAAAACATATAATTTTTTCAGAAATTCAGAGTTTCATCTATTATTTTATTTTATTCATAGAAGTCAGATTTGGTCAACGGTTTATCGATTTGGTCATGGTTAGCCATAATGGCGATAACTTTTGACCAAAATGTGATTTTGTGGCACGGTCGATTCCAGTGCACTCATGGCACTGAAATCTATCATGTTACACACTCAAACTTGGAATTCATAATGTTTGACTAGTTAGTCAACTGTATGTCTCGGTTTGCGTGCCACGGGTCCCGAATTTGGATCCGTGACTTTCCTTGGCCAAATATTTTTGTGTAGATTATTATTTCAGAATTAAATAGGTTAAAATAGGATTTTAGATGATTTAGTCCAGAATTAGATTAGTATTAATTGATTTAACCCATTAGCCACTTTCTAGGATTTTTAGAGTGGGAATCGTTGATCTAACTTGTGATTATTTTTGTGTCGGGGTAGATCGGGCTACGACATCTTGACTTGTGATTTATTCATCTATCGGAGCAGGCAAGTATCACTATGACCTATGTTTCCTTTATTTTATGCTGCATGTATCTTCGTGTCGTCTTTTCTCTATTACTCCCTTATGGTTCATGGTTGTCACTGCTCATGATTAATATTTTGCACGAGAGTTAGAATCGTCAAGATATATATACATGTTCATCTTTTACTCATTGTTTTCTATTGTTTACAGTTTATCGTATTGCTAATGTTTATTGTAGTGGACATGTATTGTGAGTGAGTCGGGCGGAGGAATACAACGAGTAAGCATGTGGTCAACGAATTGAATACAGACCCCCTATACATTGATTGCATAATATCAGTCATGCACCACACGTATGACTGACGGATATCCCAAGCCGTCTACATGCTGAAGTTGGTATTCTAAAACACACAGTGCACGTGACTTAATTATTGTTGCTCTGTCGTCTATTGTTCTTCTTTCGTCAAGTCTACCTTCTTATTGTCATCATTTCTTAGTGGTATGTCAAATTCTACCTTCATATTGTTATCACGTCTCAAAGGTACTTTCTTATCATACAATGTCATGCCTATACTTATCTTCAGTTAAATTTCCTTTTATCTTTCCTTCATGCTTGTATACTATATTGTGTAATGTAGTATTATGGTGATCTTGCTCCAATCCTGACTGGATAACTATTTTTCAGCTTTAGACGAAGAGATTTGCCCCGAGGTCTACGGTGAGTATGTTGGCGACCCTGACGTCACTGGCGTACCCGGTTCCAGCACTGATGCGAATTAGCATATTTTCTTCCTTATGGATTCGCATTAGTTAGTAGTTATAGTTATGGAGTTTAGTTGTATATTTTATTTTCTGCTATCCGGGTTGTTCCCGAGACTTTCTGAGTTGTAGTGGATTTTTCATATTCATAATATTGAGACTATTGGATATTTTAGTAATTTTTGCTGGCTTAGTTGTGGATGATATATATGCGTGTTGTGCTTGTGTGGACCATTGTTATCATAGACAGCGTACTACCGTCGATGCTGTGGCGTAGGCTGGACTTGGCCACGTATTCGTATCCCAAAATTGGGAGCGGGTCGTGACAAGTTTTTATGGTGGCCCATGCAGGTCCAATTTCGCAAAAGACTGCGAACTCGTGGTAGTGCTTAAGTTAGCTGTACTACTACGAGCCTGCAAATTGATTTGAAGATTAGGAGGTTATATCATCCACAAATAGGACTTCTAACCTTATGAGTCTATTTTATCTTAGGATCTTATTGTCTCCTAATTTGCATCTTGCTTGATTCTGTCCATAATTTCTTCGATATGTTTGTATCTACCGTTCTAACCATATCCTTTCTTTCTTTTAGTTTGCAATGGTTGAGACAAGGCGCAGTGCGATCCGTAAGGGGAAAGGGTAGCTAACCCTTTTGCTACTCCCGAACCCGAGGGATCGACAGCAGAGAGTACCGAGTTCGTAGAGCCTTCTAACCATCAACAAGATAGGGTTAGCGCTGAGGATCTTCCACCACCACCACCAACAGCCCCAACCCAAGGAGTAACTGTGGATGGAGCTCATCTCCTTACGTTACTCCAAGGCATGATGGAGACTCAGAGAGACATGCAAATGTTCTAGAGAGGAGCGTAGAAGCACGACGAAGATCGTGTGTGGTACTATTGATGGGTTTCGTAAGATGAACCCACCTCCCTTTACTGGCTCGAAAAAAACCCATAAAGTCACCAACTGGCTAGTGGAGATAGAGACACTACTAGAGGCATCGGAGCTGCCACAGGAGAAATGGATAAAAGCAGTGAAGTTGCAGCTCAAAGACAATGCACATCATTGGTGGGTAGCACAAGAAAGACGGTTGGGCAAGAATGTGTTGGGAAGAGTTTACGGACCTCTTCAATACCATGTTCTTCCCCACCACAGTTCGAAAGGAGCTGCGGGATCAGTTCATACGACTAGAGCAAGGGGAGCATGACAGTGGACGAATATGATGCAAAATTTAGTCGCTTGAGTCGTTTTGCTCCTACTCTGTATCTACAGAAGAAGAAAGGCGGAGAAGTTCCATTCTAGGCTGAATTACAAGTTGTAGAGTTTAACAGCGTCAGTAGACCCAACATCCTATATAGCTATCTTGAATGCAGCTAGGCGTCAAGAATCTATCCTAAGGCAGAAGTAGGTTCCCAAAAGAGAGGTAGAGATGGTAGTAATCAAGAATCATCAAAACGTCCTAATAATTCTCAGAAGACCCTTCAAATCCAGCCAACCTCCAACTAGGGTGGTATCATCCCAGCCACAACAGCAGCCTATCCCACCTAAGCCTAAGTGTAATTATTGTGGAAGAGAAGGACACAAGTGGGACCATTGTAGGAAGAGGTTAGGACTTTGTCTCCTTTGTGGATCACCAGACCACCAAGTGCGAGAATGCCCCGCAGCACCATCATAAGCCAGTTTTGCAACAGCAGTCTGGAGGAATACAACGTCAAGGACAAGCATTTGGGCTTTGACTCAACCCCAAGACATAGGTAACTTAAATATTTCCTTGAAAGCCTTCCTTAGTTTAGTCGTTATGCATGCTTAGTTAGTTTGTAGTATGATTATTATCGATCAGTTCCCTTATGTTTCTAGCCTTATCACTCCGTGACTTAGCTTAAGAAATTTTTGCTTGTAAGAGTTAGGTATATATGCTATTTGTGATGTTTTGATTTTGAGGACAAAAATCTTTTAAGGGGGATAGTTTGTAGCATTTGGGTTCCTAGAATTTATTTTCTATTTTGGAGATTTTTTTTATTTTATTTTAGTTAGAATCAATTATTTACTAGGTTGTTGATTTGGGATCGTAGGATTTGCCTAAGCCTATAGGTTAGATATAAGGAAATTAGGTTTTATGTAGTCTCTGGGGCCCCTAGATAGTCCCTAGTTATTATCTCACCATTTTAGAATTTTCAGGATTTTATGGAGATTTTTAGAGAATTTTATATATGATTTTATTAATTTCTAAGCTCTAGGATTTACTGTGAGAGCACCCGAGGGTATTTTGAGGTCAAATAATTTATTTGGGCTCTAGAACCCCTAAATATTTTCTAGAATTTTCTAGGAATTTTTAGGAATTTTTTGGGATTTATTTGGAATTTTTAGGATTTTTCCTGATTTATTTAATTTTTTGTAATTAAAAACCTATTTCTAAAAATATATACACAGTCAGCCAGGGGGGGCCCACCCGCAGCCACTGAAAGTGGAGGGCGGGCCCCACGTGGCAGTGAGAGGGGCGGGTGCGGGTCGGTTCTCCGAGTCACCCACTTAGTCCTAGTCCGAGCCAAGCTCGGAGCCGAGCCAAGCTCAACTTGGTTTGGACCGTAGGATCATGGCGGGAGTGTTTAGATGGTT
>JANAVB010023996.1:5413319-5642692 GCA_029216955.1 Iris pallida | reverse complement strand
CACGACCCGCCCACCACTATTAGGGACCGTAACGACGCCCAGCCTACGCCGCATGTCGGCGGTAGAGACGCTGTCCTAGGTCACAACATCTAACAATATAATGCTAAGCAGTTTATACTCCCCGAATGGGGGTGACATAGCAATACAGTCTCAATCACATCTAAGGTAGAAATGATATAGATAAATATAAATCCAAAAGAGATACAGGAGATAGAAGTCTAAGTGTCTAAAACATAAACCCAAAATAACATCTCAAACTCAAATACAGTAATCCACAAGTAAATACAACTCCAGACAAAAGAAATAACTATCTAAACCACCACTAATGTGTCTCCTAGGCTAGCAGGCAACCTCCAAGCTATCTGTAAAATTTATCAACAGGTCCAGTCAGGACAGGAACGAGCACATCTCATCTAGAAAACCCAAGTAATGACAGAGAACTATAAGCAGTTATAGGCATTGATTGATGAAAATGGCAGTTTATATTCAGGTGATGGTAAGAAGACAGATAAGGTGCAAGGAAAGTAAATAACTAAACAAGAGAAGAATCAAAGCAATGAAGTCTGTAAAATAGAACTAGCTGAACCAGGGTAATATGATATGAGGTCCAGACAATAATAGACCAGTATACTCCAATGTAAGTCCAGTACAAGATGAATCTAATACAAGATGAATCCAGTAAGGGACAATTCCAGTTATAGTGATCAATGATTCCAGGGTGAGTCCAGCCAATACTCTAACAGTGTGTTTTAAAATACGAGATCGACATGTAAACGGCTATGGTAATCCGGCACACCTCTCACTGATCAGAGAGATGGCTATCAATCCAGTAGATTCCATAGGGGTGATTCCAGTAATGGGGTATGTCTACATGTCTTACTCTAGTATTTCCCCTCCAGCAAGTGAATCAGAATTCGACACAATGATTCAAGATGAGTCCAGCCAAAATATAATGATCCAGTAAATGATTCCAGTAACTGATTCCAGCAGGTGATTCCAGTAATCGAAGCCGAAATGATGATGCCATAATAGAGGCCAGAAAATATATGTGTCGTATACATGAATCCATTAATATCCACACGTGTTGTAACAGAGAATTGCATACAACTACTAGAACTGAAATACAGTAATTGACAATAAATGAGAGAACTATCAGAGAATGTACTCGCCTGATAACCTAACAGCTGATAAGTATAGGGGGTCCAACTGAAGCCACAGAGTCCTATTTAAAGCAACACATGTTACAAGTGTCTGGCTCCTAATTAGAACAGCACAAGTCACAACATGTCCAGAAGGGTAATATAAAGTACTACAATGCATCTACATGAATCTAGGTCAAACTAGGCCAAGTCAACCCTTGGTCAACTCTGGTCAACTGCACTAGTCAAACTAGGTCAAACTAGTTCATGTCCTAACCCAGCAAGTCTTACTAGCCTAACCAAGAATATCCTAGCAAGCAACATCAATACAAGGTATACAAGCCAATACACCCAACTCTATATAGCATGCAATTATTCAATACTCAAATGGCAAGAATTCACATTAGATATACACTAGTAATCTATACTTTAAGCTATACATGTCTACACATATATACACATGCAATATTGGTATTCAACATTAGGTCTATAATCATGGCATTTTAAATGGTTATATAACTTATATATTACAACACAAATGCTAACATATATATAATCTACATACATAGCTAAGTTAACTATATTCATAAATACCTTATTTAAGAGGCTATGTGTGTTATGTGAACATGGCAAAGGCAAGTGAGGGTTAAATGGCTACATAGTGTATACATATCAAGAGTGTCAAGTGTAAGTGAACAATGTGTCAGTGTGATAGTGTCACATAGTGTAAGGGGGTACATAAGGTAATAGGATTTGTGTTACATAGAACATTACATCTCATTAACTTGTATATTTCATATATTACATCTATTCTTACATTATATTCATTCTTGCATTCATTCATCATTCATTATTCTCTTGTACCACTATATGCACCATACATTACATACTAGGAACCTACATATTCATTAACCATACTATACATGCTTACATAATAGGATACTTACACCTCATACATCATTTATTTAACCATTTACTCATGCATGTATTCTCTATTTTTACATAATGTATATACATTAACATGGGTTTAAAATCAAATAGAACATTATATTACACACAAGGGCACAAAATGCATATGCCGAATAGTAACTCCTACTAATAATCAATACTGTACCATCTCAGCATGAATTAAAATTAAGATTAAGTATTTATAGATCTATGTGTTAGCTTTCCGAAACTTTAAACGGATCACGTTTTCGTTTTCGGAAACTCCGGAATCGCGAAAACACCGAGAACCGTTTGTCTTTCGTACAGCTGACACTCAAATAATTCTCCAGAAAGTTACAGAAAGAATTAGGCTATTAATACATGTTTTTGGAAAGCTAACTTCAATACGCTTCTTTCAAAAAAATGGAATTAAACCAAGCTTTGAGCTAGAAGTTATGACATTTCTAAGTTAGGGCTGAAATTAAAAACGTGGATAAAATCATGACGGATTTATAGTAGTTTGAGCCAAAAGAATACACAATATATCCTAATTATCCACAACAATAATAGCAATAATAATATGAGAAACCACACTCACAAACTTGATTATAATCATCATGAACCATTTATTACATATATAAATATAGATACACTCTCATTACAATATATATTATAAATTTATATATTAACATGAACACATCCACAACACAAAGGACCACTCCTATGACCTCCAAATGGACAAAATGACACAATGGAGATACAACCATGGGGGTCATTCCTATGGGTTCAAAATAGACCTATATGCATGAGGAAATGAAAAGGAAAGAGATTTACCTCCCGGTAGAGATCGAATCGAAGAAAAGCCTTCCCGGAGCGACACCGACACGTAGAGATTCAAAAGGACACGAACGAGCTCCGAATCCTCCCAAACTTGGGTAGCTTCTTCTTGGCTAGAATGGAGAAGGAAGAAGAAGATTTGATTGGTGAAATGGAATGATTTGGTGGAGAAATTGCTATGGATTGCTCTCTAGAATTTGGGGAAGAACAAGAGAGAGAAAAATAGATGATAATGACAATGGGAGGCTCAACCCTATCCTTATTGTGGCTGGCCATAAAGGTGGTTTTCCTATTAGGAAAAGTCCAAAAGCCCCTACTAACCTATTCTATGAGTATTAGGAAAGGGCTAATTGGTTGGGGCTAAATTAGTCATTCTAAAGTCTCTAATCACACTAACCTTATCCATAATAATTAGTCTAACCTCTAACTAAAATATTTCTATCATGTGGACTAAAATTAATATCATGTGGGCCATGCTTAACTAGTGTTGGGTCCCCTAGAGTCAAACTACCCCCTCCCGTTTCAAGTCAGATTGAGTTGAAATTCGAACCCGACTCAAATAACTCCCAAAACAATATCATAAATAATAAAATAATATCAAATAATTCAAAGAGGTCAATACAAAAATATCCTTAGGCCAAAAATGACATTAAAATATCATAATCCATGGTTAGGCTCTAGGTCAAACAATCTCTAGGATTTCACTAGCAAAACGTCAAAACCACAGTCATTGATTTAAATAATTTTAAAATGATTTAAATCACCAAAATTATATCATGAATTAAATATCATTATTAAAATAATTATAACACGAAATTTCAAAATTATCCCTCATTTGGGAAACTGGGTGCTACAACTCTACCCACCTTAGAAAAATTTCGTCCTCGAAATTAAAATGTCCATACTCCCCTCTAGGTCAAACCCCCACAATCATAGTCCCAGATTAAAACAAATCATGTGATCAAAAGGACGACATACAGGGTCATAGCATACGGGGTAGTGAAGTCTCATCTAGGTATTAGTCATGCTAACCGAAACGGTCATAGGGTATCAAAACTACAAGCAATTTAGGCTGCTAAACTAGAGAAGTTACAGAAATACAACCACATCAAACTGTAAGGCGGTCTAACCATTCTATATGAAACTGGTACTTATCAAAACAAAATAAGACAACTACCAATTATCTGAAAAAGGGTACAGAAAATCAAATTCAAAAATTAAGGAATTGAAAATCACTTGCATTGAAATCCAAATCACAATATATATATATATAGAGAGCGTTAGAGAGGAAAAACTAGCATTATGTATGTTATGTGGTTTGTGTGTGTATGGCTGTATGTGAAATATACATGAAATTGTATATGAGCTATCCTGTTACACTACTCATGCATATGGGTTAACAACCTACAATACACAACCTATTTAATCATAACATGCATGACTAACCATAACATCTATAAGAGGTAGAGATTTAGTTATGTATATACATATATTATAACTGTATGCTAAGCTCTATATATCTCTATACATATGTTATCATAATAAGAGGGAAGGTTAGTTACATGACACGTATACTAATTGGGGGTGTGTGTGTCCTTGTACAGGTTATAGCTTAGTATTGAAAGGTTAAACCCAGTTTTAGTTCAGCATTTACATACAAAATCTGAAAATAAGCTAACATTTAAACCAGTAATATAACATAATGCATCTCAGATTTTATAAATTTAACAAACTTAACCATTTCTCTAAAAATTGAAACTCTGCAGATATCATACATGTGCAGTTATGTAGACAAAACTAATAACATAAAATTTATATTTAAATTATGAATTTAAAACTAAAAAAGCAGAAAACCAAAATATTGGGATTTTGAAAATTTTAACATTAACAACAATTAATATGTATTTAGATAGGTGGAAAATCAAGTGTGCATGCATACGTATCAGGCAAGTGTCCACTATGTAAATATACTCATATTCTCATGTCCCAAAAAAAATTAATTCTACGTTAAGACCAATATTTAGATTCCTACCAAGATCGCAAAATAGGTGATTGACGAAATCAAGGCAATTTATTTATTATTATTCAATACTAGAATAATAGCAAGAAGGAAATAACGATAAATGCTTTTGCTTATTTGCCTAAAAGAAGGAACCATTTTGAAACCAGAGCTAATATCAAATCTAAGATAAAGTCTAGCAAAATTATCGATTCATGTATTAGAAGAAACTCATAGCAAGAAGTTACACAAGCTACTCCTAAGTTAAATAATTAGAACAAACAAAGCAAAACAAATAATAATTCTTTTTGAAGGATGCATCAAAGTAGAGAAAACATGCTTGAAAATATTTAAGGTACAATCTGATAATCATATGCGTCTATCCAAAATCATGGTACTACTAAATCCCCGTCATACTAGTAAGCAAGGCTACGATAATCACAGAGTCCTTGACTTATGCACATACCTCTAGAATCATGGTATTTAATATTTTGCGGTGCCGCTAGCTTGGCTGCGAAAACCTTAATTCCCACACCCGAGAAATATATCCAGAGTCAGACTATATGTCCTCACCATGCTGGCTAATTGACTATAGAAGACTAGATTCCATAACATAGATGACCTAGCCCATATAATTTCATCTTCAAAAAAAATAAATTAAATCAACAATGAATACCCATAATCAAATCAATCAAATTTATCAACGAACTTCAAAATTCAAAAACAAAAAATCCATCAAAATACAACTCGGATGCAACACTATCATCAAGATTCAAAATTCGACAATCTTTATCAAAATCAATGAATACAACTCAAATTCAACCATAATCCTCAAAATCAAATTTAACAACAGTAAGTAAAAATAAATTAAATCAAGGGAAAAAAGTTCTCAAATCGAATTAAAATAAGATTCTCAGGTCGGTCGTTCCGGAATCTCTCAAGGGTTCCTAACTGTGATTGAGTACCTTCAAGATATACCTATTCCTACTGCAGGCTTAGTAGTACTCAAGTTCGAATACCACTACATAAACTCGACCTCATGGGCCACCACTAAAAATGTCACGACCCGCACCCACTATTAGGGAACGAGAACGTAACGACGCCCAGCCTACGCCGCAGTGTCGGCGGTAGAACGCTGTCCTAGGTCACAACATCTAATAATATAATGCTAAGCAGTTTATACTCCCCGAATGGGGGTGACATAGCAGATACAGTCTCAATCACATCTAAGGTAGAGCATGATAATGATAGATAAAATATAAATCCAAAAGAGATACAGGAGATAGAAGTCTAAGTGTCTAAGAAACATAAACCCAGAAATACATCTCAAAACTCAAATACAGTAATCCACAAGTAAATACAACTCCAGACAAAAGAAATAACTATCTAAACCACCACTAATGTGTCTCCTCTAGGCTAGCAGGCAACCTCCAAGCTATATGTAAAATTTATCAACAGGTCCAGTCAGGACAGGAACGAACACATCTTATCTAGAAAACCCAAGTAAATGACAGAGAACTATAAAGCAGTTACAGGCAGTTGTATTGATGAAAATGGCAGTTTATATTCAGGTGATGGTAAGAAAGACAGATAAGGTGCAAGGAAAGTAAATAACTAAACAAGAGAAGAATCATAGCAATGAAGTCTGTAAAAATAGAACTAGCTGAACCAGGGTAATATGATATGAGGTCCAGACAATAATGTACACCAGTGTAACTCTAATGTAAGTCCAGTACAAGATGAATCTAATACAAGATGAATCCAGTACGTAAGGGACAATTTCAGTTATAGTGATCAATGATTCTAGGGTGAGTCCAGCCTATACTCTAACAGTGTGTTTTAAAATACCGAGATCGACATGTAAACGGCTGTGGGTAATCCGGCACACCACTCACTGATCAGGCGAGAGATGGCTATCATTCTAGTATATTCCAGTAGGGGTGATTCCAGTAATGGGGTATGTCTACATGTCTTACTCTAGTATTTCCCCTCTCAGTAAGTGAATACAGAATTCTGACACAATGATTCAAGATGAGTCCAGCCAAAATATAATGATACCAGTAAATGATTCCAGTAAATGATTCCAGCAGGTGATTCCAGTAATAGAAGCCGGAAATGATGATATCAGTAATAGAGGCCAGAAAATAAATATGTGTCGTATACATGAATCCAGTAATATCCACACGTGTTGTAACAGAGAATCGCATACAACTAACTAGAACTGAAATACAGTAATTAACAAATAAATGAGAGAACTATCAGAGAATGTACTCGCCTGATAACTTGAACAGCTGATAAGTATAGGGGGTCCAACTGAAGCCACAGAGTCCTATTTAAAGCAACACAGGTTACAAGGTGTCTGGCTCCTAATTAGAACAGCACAAGTCACAACATGTCCAGAAGGGTAATATAAAGTACTACAATGCATTCTACATGAATCTAGGTCAAACTAGTCCAAAGTCAACCCTTGGTCAACTCTGGTCAACTGTACTAGTCAAACTAGGTCAAACTAGTTCATGTCCTAACCCAGCAAGTCTTACTAGGCCTAACCAAGACTATCCTAGCAAGCACACATCAATACAAGGCTATACAAGCCAACATACACCCAACTCTATATAGCATGCAATTATTCAATACTCAAATAGGCAAGAATTCACATTAGATATACACTAGGTAATCTATTACTTTAAGCTATACATGTCTACACATATATACACATGCATATATTGGTATTCAACATTAGGTCTATAATCATGGCATTTCAAATGGTTATATAAACTTTTATATTACAACACAATATGCTAACATATATATAATATACATACATAGCTAAGTTAACTATATTCATAAATACTTATTTAAGAGGCTATGTGTGTGTATGTGAACATGGCAAAGGGGCAAGTGAGGGTTAAATGGGCATACATAGTGTATACATATCAAAGAGTGTCAAAGTGTAAGTGAACAATGTGTCAAGTGTGATAGTGTCAACATAGTGTAAGGGGGTACATGAGGTAATATAGGATTTGTGTTAACATAGAATATTACATCTCATTAACTTGTATATTGCATACATTACATCTATTATTATATTATATTCATGCTTGTATTCATTCATCATTCATTATTCTCTTGTACCACTATATGTACCATACATTACATACTATGGAACCTACATATTCATTACAAGTCATACTTATACATGCTTACATTAGATAGGATACTTGCACCTCATACATCATTTATTTAACCATTTACTCATGCATGTATTCTCTATTTAATTACATAATGTATATACATTAACATGGGTTAAAATCAAATAGAACATTATATTACACACAAGGGTGCACAAAATGCATATGCCGAATAGTAACTCCTACTAATAATCAATACTGTACCATCTCAGCATGAATTAAAATTTAGGATTAAAGTATGTTATAGATCTATGTGTTAGCTTTCCGAAACTTTAAACGGATCGCATTTTCGTTTCCGGAAACTCCCGGAATCGCGAAAACACCGAGAACGCGTTTGTCTTTCGTACAGCTGACACTCAAATAATTCTCCAGAAAGTTACAGAAAGAATTAGGCCTATTAATACATGTTTTTGGAAAGCTAACTTCAATACGCTTCTTTTAAAAAAAATGGGAGATTAAACCAAGCTTTGAGCTAGAAGTTATGACATTTCTAAGTTAGGGCTGAAATTAAAAACGTGGATAAAAATCATGACGGGTTTAGATAGTTTGAGCCAAAAGAATACACAATATATATCCTAATTATCCACAACAATAATAGCAATAATAATATGAGAAACCACACTCACAAATTTGATTATATAATCATCATGAACCATTTATTACATATATAAATATAGATACACTCTCATTACAATATATATATATATAAATTTATATATGTAACATGAACACATCCACAACACAAAGGACACTCCTATGATCTCCAAATGGACACAAAATGGACACAAATGGAGATACAACCATGGGGGTCATTCCTATGGGTTCAAAATAGACCTATATGCATGAGAAAATGAAAAGAAGAAGAGATTTATACCTCCCGGTAGATCGAATCGAAGAAAAGCCTTCCCGGAGCGACACCGACACGTAGAGATTTCAAAAGGACACGAACGAGCTCCGAATCCTCCCAAACTTGGGTAGCTTCTTCCTTGGCTAGAATGGAGAAGGAAAGAAGAAGATTTGATTGGTGAAATGGAATGATTTGGTGCAGAAATTGCTATGGATTGCTCTCTAGGAATTTGGGGAAGAACAAGAGAGAGAAAAATAGATGAATAATGACAAATGGGAGGCTCAACCCTATCCTTATTGTGGCTGGCCATAAAGGTGGTTTTTTCCTATTAGGAAAACTCCAAAAGCCCCTACTAACCTATTCTATGAGTATTAGGAAAGGGCTAATTGGTTGGGGCTAAATTAGTCATTCTAAAGTCTCTAATCACACTAACCTTATCCATAATAATTAGTCTAACCTCTAACTAAAATATTTCTATCATGTGGACTAAAATTAATATCATGTGGGCCATGCTTAACTAGTGTGTGGGTCCCACTAGAGTCAAACTACCCCCGGGTCCCCGTTTCAAGTCAGATTGAGTTGAAATTCGAACCCGACTCAAATAACCCCAAAACAATATCATAAATAATAAAATAATATCAAAATAATTCAAAGAGGTCAAATACAAAAATATCCTTTGGCCAAAAATGACATTAAAATATCATAATCACATGGTTAGGCTCTAAGTCAAACAATCTCTAGGATTTCACTAGCAAAACGTCAAAACCACAAGTCATTGATTTAAATAATTTTAAAATGATTTATAATCACCAAAAATTATATCATGAATTAAATATCATTATTAAAATAATTATAAACACGAAATTTCAAAATTATCCTCATTTGGGAAACTGGGTGCTACAACTCTACCCACCTTAGAAAAATTTTGTCCTCGAAATTAAAATGTCCATACTCCCTCTAGGTCAAACCCCCACAATCATAGTCCCAGATTAAAACAAATCATGTGATCAAAAGGACGATATACAGGGTCATGGCATACGGTGGTAGTGAAAGTCTCATCTAGGTATACTAGTCATGCTAACCGAAACGGTCATAGGGTATCAAAACATACAAGCAATTTAGGCTGCTAAACTAGAGAAGTTACAGAAACAACAAACCATCAAAACTGTAAGGCGGTCTACCATCCTATATGAAACTGGTACTTATCAAAACAAGATAAAGACAACTACCAATTATCTGAAAAAGGGTACAGAAAATCAAATTCAAAAATTAAGGAATTGAAAATTACTTGCATTGAAATCCAAATCACAATATATATATATATAGAGAGAGCGTTAGAGAGGAAAAACTAGCATTATGTAATGTTATGTGGTTTGTGTGTGTATGGCTGTATGTGAAATATACATGAAATTGTATATGAGCTATCCTGTTACGCTACTCATGGCATATGGGTTAACAACCTACAATACACAACCTATTTAATCATAACATGCATGACTAACCATAAACATCTATAAGAGGTAGAGATTTAGTTATGTATATACATATATTATAACATGTATGCTAAGCTCTATATATATCTATACAAATATGTTATCATAACATAGAGAGGAAAGGTTATGTTACATGACAGCGTATACTAAGTTAGGGGGTGTGTGTGTCCTTGTACAGGGTTATAGCTTAGTATTGAAAGGTTAAACCCAGTTTTAGTTCAGCATTTACATACAAAATCTAAAAATAAGCTAACATTTAAACCAGTGTAATATTAACATAATGCAGTCTCAAATTTTATAAATTTAACATAACTTAACCAATTTCTCTAAAAATTGAAACTCTGCAGATATCATACATGTGCAGTTATGTAGACAAAACTAATAACATAAAATTTATATTTAAATTACGAATTTAAACTAAAAAAAGCAGAAAACCAGAAATATTAGGATTTTGAAAATTTTAACATTAACAACATATTAATATGTATTTAGATAGGTGGAAAATCAAGTGTAGCATGCATACGTATCAGGCAAGTGTCCACTATGTAAATATACTCATATATTCTCATGTCCCAAAAAAAATTAATTCTACGTTAAGACCAATATTTAGATTCCTACCAAGATCGCAAAATAGGTGATTGACGAAATCAAGGAAATTTTATTATTATTATTCAATACTAGAATAATAGCAAGAAGGAAATAACGATAAATGCTGTTTGCTTATTTGCCTAAAAGAAGGAACCATTTTGAAACCAGAGCTAAATATCAAATCCAAGATAAAGTCTAGCAAAATTATCGATTCATTGTATTAAGAAGAAACTCATAGCAAGAAGTTACACAAGCTACTCCTAAGTTAAATAATTAGAAGCAAAACAAAGCAAAACAAATAATAATTCTTTTTGAAGGATTGCATCAAAGTAGAGAAAATATGCTTGAAAATATTTAAGGTACAATCTGATAATCATATGCGTCTATCCAAAATCATGGTACTCTAAATCCCCGTCATACTAGTAAGCAAGGCTACGATAATCACAGAGTCCTTGACTTATGCACATACCTCTAGAATCATGGTATTTAATATTTTTGCGGTGCCGCTAGCTTGGCTGCGAAAACCTTAAATTCCTACACCCGAGAAATATATCCAGAGTCAGACTATATGTCCTCACCATGCTGGCTAATGTGACTATAGAAGACTAGATTCCATAACATAGATGACCTAGCCCATATAATTTCATCTTGTCAAAAAAAATAAATTAAATCAACAATGAATACCCATAAATCAAATCAAATTTATCAACGAACTTCAAAATTCAAAATGAACAAAAATCCATCAAAATACAACTCGGATGCAACAGCTATCATCAAGATTCAAAATTCGACAATCATTTATCAAAATCAATGAATACAACTCAAATTCAACCATAATCCATCAAAATCAAATTTAACAACAGTAAGTAAAAATAAATTAAATCAAGGGAAAAAAGAGTTCTCAAATCGAAGTTAAAATAAGATTCTCAAGGGTCGTTCCGGAAATCTCTCAAGGGTTCCTAACTGTGATTGAGTACCTTCAAGATATACCTATTCCTACTGTAGGCTGTAGTGGTACTCAAGTTCGAATACCACTACATAAACTCGACCTGCATGGGCCACCACTAAAAACGTGTCACGACCCGCACCCACTATTAGGGTACGAGAACGTAACGACGCCCAGCCTACGCCGCAGTGTCGGCGGTAGAACGCTGTCCTAGGTCACAACATCTAATAATATAATGCTAAGTAGTTTATACTCCCCGAATGGGGGTGACATAGCAGATACAGTCTCAATCACATCTATGGTAGAGCATGATAATGATAGATAAAATATAAATCCAAAAGAGATACAGGAGATAGAAGTCTAAGTGTCTAAGAAACATAAACCCAGAAATACGTCTCAAAACTCAAATACAGTAATCCACAAGTAAATACAACTCCAGACAAAAGAAATAACTATCTAAACCACCACTAATGTGTCTCCTCTAGGCTAGCAGGCAACCTCCAAGCTATCTGTAAAATTTATCAACAGGTCCAGTCAGGACAGGAACGAACACATCTCATCTAGAAAACCCAAGTAAATGACAGAGAACTATAAAGCAGTTATAGGCAGTTGTATTGATGAAAATGACAGTTTATATTCAGGTGATGGTAAGAAAGACAGATAAGGTGCAAGGAAAGTAAATAACTAAACAAGAGAAGAATCATAGCAATGGAGTCTGTAAAAATAGAACTAGCTAAACCAGGGTAATATGATATGAGGTCCAGACAATAATGTACACCAGTGTAACTCTAATGTAAGTCCAGTACAAGATGAATCTAATACAAGATGAATCCAGTACGTAAGGGACAATTCCAGTTATAGTGATCAATGATTCTAGGGTGAGTCCAGCCTATACTCTAACAGTGTGTTTTAAAATACCGAGATCGACATGTAAACGGCTGTGGGTAATCCGGCACACCTCTCACTGATCAGGTGAGAGATGGCTATCATTCCAGTAGATTCCAGTAGGGGTGATTCCAGTAATGGGGTATGTCTACATGTCTTACTCTAGTATTTCCCCTCTCAGCAAGTGAATCCAGAATTCCGACACAATGATTCAAGATGAGTCCAGCCAAAATATAATGATACCAGTAAATAATTCCAGTAAATGATTCCAGTAAATGATTCTAGCAGGTGATTCCAGTAATAGAAACCGGAAATGATGATACCAGTAATAGAGGCCAGAAAATAAATATGTGTCGTATACATGAATCCAGTAATATCCACACGTGTTGTAACAGAGAATCGCATACAACTAACTAGAACTGAAATACAGTAATTGACAAATAAATGAGAGAACTATCAGAGAATGTACTCGCCTGATAACCTGAACAGCTGATAAGTATAGGGGGTCCAACTGAAGCCACAGAGTCCTATTTAAAGCAACACAGGTTACAAGGTGTCTGGCTCCTAATTAGAACAACACAAGTCACAACATGTCCAGAAGGGTAATATAAAGTACTACAATGCATTCTACATAAATCTAGGTCAAACTAGGCCAAAGTCAACCCTTGGTCAACTCTGGTCAACTGCACTAGTCAAACTAGGTCAAACTAGTTCATGTCCTAACCCAGCAAGCCTTACTAGGCCTAACCAAGACTATCCTAGCAAGCACACATCAATACAAGGCTATACAAGCCAACATACACCCAACTCTATATAGCATACAATTATTCAATACTTAAATAGGCAAGAATTCATATTAGATATACACTAGGTAATCTATTACTTTAAGCTATACATGTCTACACATATATACACATGCATATATTGGTATTCAACATTAGGTCTATAATCATGACATTTTAAATGGTTATATAAACTTTTATATTACAACACAATATGCTAACATATATATAATATACATACATAGCTAAGTTAACTATATTCATAAATACTTATTTAAGAGGCTATGTGTGTGTATGTGAACATGGCAAAGGGGCAAGTGAGGGTTAAATGGGCATACATAGTGTATACATATCAAAGAGTGTCAAAGTATAAGTGAACAATGTGTCAAGTGTGATAGTGTCAATATAGTGTAAGGGGGTACATGAGGTAATATAGGATTTGTGTTAACATAGAATATTACATCTCATTAACTTGTATATTGCATACATTACATCTATTATTATATTACATTCATGCTTGCATTCATTCATCATTCATTATTCTCTTGCACCACTATATGCACCATACATTACATACTATGGAACCTACATATTCATTACAAGCCATACTTATACATGCTTACATTAGATAGGATACTTGCACCTCATACATCATTTATTTAACCATTTACTCATGCTTGTATTCTCTATTTAATTACATAATGTATATACATTAACATGGGTTAAAATCAAATAGAACATTATATTACACACAAGGGTGCACAAAATGCATATGCCGAATAGTAACTCCTACTAATAATCAATACTGTACCATCTCAGCATGAATTAAAATTTAGGATTAAAGTATGTTATAGATCTGTGTTATCTTTCCGAAACTTTAAACGGATCGCGTTTTCGTTTCCGAAAACTCCCGGAATCGCGAAAACACCGAGAACGCGTTTGTCTTTCGTACAGCTGACACTCAAATAATTCTCCAGAAAGTTACAGAAAGAATTAGGCATATTAATACATGTTTTTGGAAAGCTAACTTCAATACGCTTCTTTTAAAAAAAATGGGAGATTAAACCGAGCTTTGAGCTAGAAGTTATGACATTTCTAAGTTAGGGCTGAAATTAAAAACGTGGATAAAAATCATGACGGATTTAGATAGTTTGAGCCAAAAGAATACACAATATATATCCTAATTATTCACAACAATAATAGCAATAATAATATGAGAAACCACACTCACAAACTTGATTATATAATCATCATGAACCATTTATTACATATATAAATATAGATACACTCTCATTACAATATATATATATAAATTTATATATGTAACATGAACACATCCACAACACAAAGGACACTCCTATGACCTCCAAATGGACACAAAATGGACACAAATGGAGATACAACCATGGGGGTCATTCCTATGGGTTCAAAATAGACCTATATGCATGAGGAAATGAAAAGGAGAAGAGATTTATACCTCTCGGTAGATCGAATCGAAGAAAAGCCTTCCCGGAGCGACACCGACACGTAGAGATTCCAAAAGGACACGAACGAGCTTCGAATCCTCCCAAACTTGGGTAGCTTCTTCCTTGGCTAGAATAGAGAAGGAAAGAAGAAGATTTGAATGGTGAAATGGAATGATTTGGTGAAGAAATTGCTAGGGTTGCTCTCTAGGAATTTGGGGAAGAACAAGAGAGAGAAAAATAGATGGATAATGACAAATGGGAGGCTCAACCCTATCCTTATTGTGGCTGGCCATAAAGGTGGTTTTGTCCTATTAGGAAAAGTCCAAAAGCCCCTACTAACCTATTCTATGAGTATTAGAAAAGGGCTAATTGGTTGGGGCTAAATTAGTCATTCTAAAGTCTCTAATCACACTAACCTTATCCATAATAATTAGTCTAACCTCTAACTAATATATTTCTATCATGTGGACTAAAATTAATATCATATGGGCCATGCTTAACTAGTGTGTGGGTCCCAATAGAGTCAAACTACCCCCGGATCCCCGTTTCAAGTCAGATTGAGTTGAAATTCGAACCCGACTCAAATAATCCCAAAACAATATCATAAATAATAAAATAATATCAAAATAATTCAAAGAGGTCAAATACAAAAATATTCTTAGGCCAAAAATGATATTAAAATATCATAATCACATGGTTAGGCTCTAGGTCAAACAATCTCTAGGATTTCACTAGCAAAACGTCAAAACCACAAGTCATTGATTTAAATAATTTTAAAATAATTTAAAATCATCAAAAATTATATCATAAATTAAATATCATTATTAAAATAATTATAAACACGAAATTTCAAAATTACCCTCATTTGGGAAACTGGGTGCTACACCTAAAAATATACCTTCATCGGCCTTTTCGTCAAACTTTCCCAAATTGTCTTTAGTATTAAGAATAAAGCATTTACAACCAAATATTCTAAAATATGAAACAGATGGAATTCTATCAAACCAAAACTCAAATGGAGTCTTCTTCGATTTGGGTCGAATTAGAACTCTATTGAGAACAAAGCAAGCTGTATTAACAGCTTCAGCCCAAAAATATTTGGGTAGACTAAACTGGTTTAACATCACTCTGGCCATTTCGGATAGAGTTCTGTTCTTACGTTCTATAACTCTATTTTGTTGTGGAGTCGTAGGGCAGGAGAACTCGTGTACAAAATCGTGTGTCACAAAAATGCTCAAACTTTGCATTCTCGAATTCGCCTCCATGATCGCTTCTAGTACGAGTGATCATGTAACCTTTTTCATTCTGAACTTTCTTGCAAAAGGC
Source organism: Iris pallida (assembly GCA_029216955.1). Taxonomy (NCBI): domain Eukaryota; kingdom Viridiplantae; phylum Streptophyta; class Magnoliopsida; order Asparagales; family Iridaceae; genus Iris; species Iris pallida. Next base: position 5,626,266 of record JANAVB010023996.1, on the reverse strand, counting down.
GACAAATTCAGATAATGCATCATTCTTGTGTGTCAAGAAGTATACCTACGTTTATCTAGAGAAATCATCTACAATTACGAAAGCATAAAATTTACCTCCGAGGCTAGCAACTCTGCTAGGACCAAATAAGTCCATATGAAGCAATTGTAGAGGTCTAGTAGTACATACTGCGTTTACTGACTTGAATATGGATCTGGTAGCTTTGTTCTTTTCACATTGGCTGCATACCGAATCCTTCTTGAATGTAATGTCCGGTAAACTGCGTACTAGCTTCTTTGTGGATAATCTTGATATTGTGTCCATATTTGCGTGACCGAGTCTCATATGCCACAGATGACTCTCATCGCTTTTAGCCATTAAGCATCTACCTGAAATGTTAGTTTCTTCCAACAAATAGAAAACATATATGTTGTCTTCCCTGATACCTTCAAAGATAGTATTACCATTTGAGCTATCAACTATAATACATTTGTCTTTGCCAAAGTTGATACCATAACCATGATCAACCAAATGACTTACGCTGAGTAGATTATGTTTCAACTCGGTAACCAGAAAGACATCTTTAATAACAGGATAGGGAGACTTACCAACATCACCGATACCAATAATATATCCTTTCAAGTTATTACCGAATGAGACATAGCCTTCCTTCTTTTTCTTCGACAATATTGCAAATAGTGTAGCGTCACCGGTCATGTCACGCCCCAGAACCAGAATACTGGAGAGCGGGGGCAGACATAGCCAGCTACGTATAACGGAATGGAATCCACACCGCTATACGGTCACGGCTGTCTAGATATGTGAGGGTTTCACTACAATCCATCGGTCTCTTAAGGTCATAAAATAGCCTATTGTCTCAATCTCAACCAACTAATAATAGTAACAAGATATCAGATCACTAAATATACAATTGTAAGGCGTCCCAAATATTACATATCCAGATGATCATGAAGCTAGTCGTACAAAATGTAAGGACTAGCAAGAGTTCAGTCATACATGATCAACCCCCGGGGCTTGTCAATCATGTTACAGCCCGTAGGCAGACGGTAAGTAAGTACAATCGAGCTAACACTTGCTCGTCGGCTAAACGCCTCAAAAGAATAATTTACAATATTACAGTGGGAGAACAAAAAAGAAACCCACTCGATGCCCTGGTTACGCCTGGTGACCACCATCGGGCTGGAAAGCAGGTAGATCCTTTGCTGCTGCTCCGGTATCTGGCCATACAAAACCAGCTGGGTCAGACCCCAGAAAGAGAAAGTGCCACAAAGGAGGCTTCACTTAAGGACTAAAACCAACAAATCATTAGCATTCAACAGGTAAGAAAATAATAAGTAACACAGTTTGGGGTTTGTGCACTACCAATACACTTATCCCAATCAGAGAAAATAACTAAGTGAAGCATCATTGACATAAAAGAACTGGAGAATCATGCTAAATAAAACATAGCGGGACAATATATGAAGAGAAAACGAAGAAGAAACATGGTAAGTGATATATAAAAGACATTCTTGTACAGAATCAATAAAAGATAGGACATATGGAAAAGCATGCCAGGATGATATACGATGAGATAACCATGGGACTATTCAGATAGCTAGGTTACAACCCGTAAACCAAACAAGGACCGGGGTTGTAACCCTTCGTCTGAACGAAACTTGGTTTCTCTCACCATTTATCGGCAAGATGAATATAAGAAATCAGGTCAAGTAACAATCTGGACAAGTGGATTTAACAAGCAAGTAAGAAAGAACCACCCACGGTGTCAAGACAAGTCAAGCTAAGTTATCAGGTCATGTCAAGTCAGGAGTGCGTCACGACGGGCCACTATCATGTCAGGTTGGTCATGTCAGGAGTGCACCACTACGGGTCACTGTCGTGTTATGCAAGTTCATTGTCATACCATACCATGTACAATAGTCATTCCAAACATATTAAGTAAAATCAAGTTCATGACAAAAGGCGTAAGGATATAAAATGGGCGTAGAATATCTAATAAAATATCAATATACAGGGCTATAGAAGAGCCAAGCTTAGAGAAATAAAACCAAATCTCCAAGAGTCAATAGATTGCGTAAGGGATCAGGGGGTTGGATTGCGCAGGAGTCAAGTGCACCAGGGGCCAACTGCGCAGGAGTGAGCTGCACAAGGGTCAGATTGCGCAGAGGATGGATTGCGCAGGATCGGGTTGCGCAGCAATGGATTGCGCAGAGGATGAACTGCACAGCAATGGGTTGCGCAGAGGATGAACTGCGTAGCAATAGGTTGCGCAGAGGATGGTTTGCGCAGCAATGGGTTACGCCAGTACTGGACTGCGCCAGCACTGGATTGCGCAGCAATAGATTGCACCAGCACTAAAGAGCACTAGACTGGCTAGATGGACTGCGCCAGCGCTAAAGAGCACTGGACAGGCTGGATTGCGCCCGGGACAGAAGATCATCTTCCCCAAAGCTGAGAGCAATGGCCATGGAATTTCGAAATTTCAAAAGACCATAACTAGGTCAAATCTCAATGAAAATCTACTTTGCAAAGGTCTAAGTTGTGTAAAATTAAATTCTCTTTAACATGGAACAATCAAAACATGAAAATGAACATGTTTTATAGATCAAATCCACTAAAATCTAAAAATACTTCAAACCTAGATCTACAAAATTCCAAGCTCCAAATGGAGAAAACTCAAGTTCTAATGTTACTTAGAATGAGCTAATAAAGCTATTAGACAAATAAAATATAGCCCTTAAGTGATAGCAAGATGCAACTTGCCTAGAGCTTGGGTGTAGGTGGAGAGGAGGAAGAAGAAGAAAATAAAAATGAGGAGAGAGAGAGGAAGTTTGATATTTATGGGAGGGGGTGGTTCACCATGTCAAACCAAAATAAACCGAACCAAGCCAAGCCAAGTCATGTTGAACCAAGTCAAGGCCAATAACTCTCTCTAGCAATTTAAACCAAATGAATCATGAAATAAACCCAAGCTTCACTAATCCAAAATAATATACCAATGAACCATTAAAACCAATTGAACTGTTAATGCCAATAAAAATCAAGCCAATGCAAAATAAACCAAGGTAACTAATCATGACTAAAATAAAATAAAATATGGGTCCAAAACAAGTATACGTACACTAAATACGTATCACGAATTTGGGACATTACATCCTACCCACCTTAAAAGAATTCCGTCCTCGGAATTTAATCAAGAGGCTAGAGATGTAAGGGAAAGCTATTCTATCATAGGCAATCTACCACTATCAATCAATCATACAATTATTCATGCAAGCAAGGATTCGAAGCGTAAGGCATAAGGAAGATATTACACCTTACGAGTCAAACCAGCCGGAATGACCTGATCAGATATCATCCTCATGCTCCCAAGTTTGACTCTCCTAAAGAGGGATGACTCTAAGCAACACGGACTAAACTGATAGTCTTGCGCTCGAGGTCTCTCTCTTTGGTCAAATATGGACACAGGCCTATCCTCATACGAAAAGGTTAGTACCAATAACCAGTTTCGAATGACCTAGGATATGGCTCGGGTCTGGGATGTTCCGTCGCAATCAGGATACATGAAATACGTCATGCACCCCGCAAAACAATAGTAGAAAAGCACGATGAGAGGACACATATACCTCTCGGTCGATTCTGAACCTGAGCCTGGGCTAGGGCAAACTGCCGCGGGTTCTGTTGCTGGAAGGTCTGGGCCTGAGTCGGCAATGGCCCCGGGAACGGAAACTGCTGTTGCTGGTGAACTGGAGCTGGTGCTGGTGCTGGGGCTGGTCCCCTAACCGAGGGACTAGATACTATCGATGCTGAATCAACTCTGAATGGGCAGGACCCTACCCTATGGTCCGGTGCTCCACACAATAAACACAATCCCAACGCCTTGCGACACTCTGCTACCACGTGTCCAGGCTTCCCACAATAAGAACAGCCTACGACGGAAGACTGTTCTTGCTTCTGTTTCTGCTGAGAGTACGTGATCGATGTCACTGAGGCCGCCTGCCTCGGAGTTCCAATTGTTAAGGCCCTGACTGCCGGGGCTGGTGCTATCGACTGGGTCATCTGGCCGTGAGAACGTTTCCGACCTCCGGTCCTGTCCACGATCCTGTGGGAGGTATACTCGTGCCTCCTGGCTGCCCTCAGTACTGCATCAAAGGTCTGATGCTCAAACTGTTCCACTGCCAAAAGAATCTCGAGATGGAGCCCCTGCTGAAATTGCTGAGCTCTGTCATACTCGGTTGCCACCAAGGTGGGAGCAAACCGACTGAGTCTAGAAAACTCGGCCGCATATCCGTCGACTGTCCTTCCCATCTGCTTTAGGTTGCTGAATCGGGTCTACAGATCGTACCGATCTACAGCGTCGAAGTACTTGGTCTGGAATCTCTCACGAAATACTGCCCATACAATAGGGGCTACTAATCCCATGGCCTGTGCAGCCCACCAGCTGCGGGCAAGATCTAATAACTGCAGGTGCACCACGGCCACCTTCTCGTCTTCGGGAGTCTTGGCTGCTTCTAGAATCACTTCAGTATCCTGAAGCCAAGCATCTGTGGCGATCGTATCTTCGCTGCCATCGAAGAATGGAGGGTCCAGGCACTTGAAACTGTTCGCTGCACTGTTCCCTCGGGGACCACTTCTATTCAGAGCATCTTCCACTGCCTGGTGCAAGGCATCTCCTTTACGATCCTGGGAAGCTAACAAAGTCCTGACAAGACCCACCAAAGTGCCATCATCGGGCTCTGCAGGCTGAACGGGCTGAACTGGTTGCTCGGGATCCCCGGTAGGTATAACTCTGGAAGCCACTCCTGAATGCTGGGCTTGATCCCCAGGTTGCTGCTGGTCCACGGGAGGTGCTCCGCCTTGCTGATCGGCAGGTCCATGAACAATGCCGCTGAAGAAGATGACATAGGGAATAATAAGGAAGGACCAGGACAGATCAACGATTACAAGCATGTGATCAGGACAAGAATTTTCAGGAATCAAGAGGATACGAGCAGAGATCAAGGGCGAGTACAGATTGAGACATCTATTCGATAAACCCTCACACATCTTGATTAACAAGACCTGCATGGGCCACCACTTAAACTATGTCACGCCCCAGAACCAGAATACTAGAGAGCGGGGGCAGACATAGCCAGCTACGTATAACGGAATGGAATCCACACCGCTATACGGTCACGGCTGTCTAGATATGTGAGGGTTTCACTACAATCCATCGGTCTCATAAGGTCATAAAATAGCCTATTGTCTCAATCTCAACCAACTAATAATAGTAACAAGATATCAGATCACTAAATATACAATTGTAAGGCGTCCCAAACATTACATATCCAGATGATCATGAAGCTAGTCGTACAAAATATAAGGACTAGCAAGAGTTCAGTCATACATGATCAACCCCCGGGGCTTGTCAATCATGTTACAGCCCGTAGGCAGACGGTAAGTAAGTACAATCGAGCTAACACTTGCTCGTCGGCTAAACGCCTCAAAAGAATAATTTACAATATTACAGTGGGAGAACAAAAAAGAAACCCACTCGATGCCCTGGTTACGCCTGGTGACCACCATCGGGCTGGAAAGCAGGTAGATCCTTTGCTGCTGCTCCGGTATCTGGCCATACAAAACCAGCTGGGTCAGACCCCAGAAAGAGTAAGTGCCACAAATGAGGCTTCACTTAAGGACTAAAACCAATAAATCATTAGCATTCAACAGGTAAGAAAATAATAAGTAACACAGTTTGGGGTTTGTGCACTACCAATGCACTTATCCCAATCAGAGAAAATAACTAAGTGAAGCATTATTGACATAAAAGAACTGGAGAATCATGCTAAATAAAACATAGCGGGACAATATATGAAGAGAAAACGAAGAAGAAACATGGTAAGTGATATATAAAAGACATTCTTGTATAGAATCAATAAAAGATAGGACATATGGAAAAACATGCCAGGATGATATACGATGAGATAACCATGGGACTATTCAGATAGCTAGGTTACAACCCGTAAACCAAACAAGGACCGGGGTTGTAACCCTTCGTCTGAACGGAACTTGGTTTCTCTCACCATTTATCGGCAAGATGAATATAAGAAATCAGGTCAAGTAACAATCTGGAGTGACAATCATTATAGTGACAATCTTCCAATCATTCTGGTACAATCCTGCAATCAATCAATTCTAGACAATACCATACTGGACTAGACTCCATCCATTCAATCACGGCCAATCATTGCCTATGGCTTTCTACATTAACTAACTAGGGTTGTCACAATCCTAGTTACTATCAAGATGCAATGAGATGTTCCACCAGCCACAAGCCCTGCAGCTAATCCAGGTTATCCAGGCGACTGAGATTCATTAAGCAATTATCAAGAGTTATTAGGTGTGCCCCACATGACAGTGGGCTAGAAATGTGCCCTACTCGACGGTAGGCTACAAGTCCAACAATTGTGGCCGGGATAACGGGATCGCCTGTAACTGGGGAAAATCTCTCATGACTACTGAATTATTCTAATCATTAACCTTAGTTTATTTCAGTAGGTACCCCTGACCGTGGTACTCAGGAGTCCCATCCTAGACATGGTGCGAGACTGGACAAGTGGATTTAACAAGCAAGCAAGAAAGAACCACCCACGGTGTCAAGACAAGTCAAGCTAAGTTATCAGGTCATGTCAAGTCAGGAGTGCGTCACGACGGGCCACTATCATGTCAGGTTGGTCATGTCAGGAGTGCACCACTACGGGTCACTGTCGTGTTATGCAAGTTCATTGTCATACCATACCATGTACAATAGTCATTCCAAACATATTAAGTAAAATCAAGTTCATGACAAAAGGCGTAAGGATATAAAATGGGCGTAGAATATCTAATAAAATATCAATATACAGGGCTATAGAAGAGCCAAGCTTAGAGAAATAAAACCAAATCTCCAAGAGTCAATAGATTGCGTAAGGGATCAGGGGGTTGGATTGCGCAGGAGTCAAGTGCACCAGGGGCCAACTGCGCAGGAGTGAGCTGCACAGGGGTCAGATTGCGCAGAGGATGGATTGCGCAGGATCGGGTTGCGCAGCAATGGATTGCGCAGAGGATGAACTGCACAGCAATGGGTTGCGCAGAGGATGAACTGCGTAGCAATAGGTTGCGCAGAGGATGGTTTGCGCAGCAATGGGTTACGCCAGCACTGGACTGCGCCAGCACTGGATTGTGCAGCAATAGATTGCACCAGCACTAAAGAGCACTAGACTGGCTAGATGGACTGCGCCAGCGCTAAAGAGCACTGGACAGGCTGGATTGCGCCCGGGACAGAAGATCATCTTCCCCAAAGCTGAGAGCAATGGCCATGGAATTTCAAAATTTCAAAAGACCATAACTAGGTCAAATCTCAATGAAAATCTACTTTGCAAAGGTCTAAGTTGTGTAAAATTAAATTCTCTTTAACATGGAACAATGAAAACATGAAAATGAACATGTTTTATAGATCAAATCCACTAAAATCTAAAAATACTTCAAACCTAGATCTACAAAATTCCAAGCTCCAAATGGAGAAAACTCAAGTTCTAATGTTACTTAGAATGAGCTAATAAAGCTATTAGACAAATAAAATGTAGCCCTTAAGTGATAGCAAGATGCAACTTGCCTAGAGCTTGGGTGTAGGTGGAGAGGAGGAAGAAGAAGAAAATAAAAATGAGGAGAGAGAGAGGAAGTTTGATATTTATGGGAGGGGGTGGTTCACCATGTCAAACCAAAATAAACCGAACCAAGCCAAGCCAAGTCATGTTGAACCAAGTCAAGGCCAATAACTCTCTCTAGCAATTTAAACCAAATGAATCATGAAATAAACCCAAGCTTCACTAATCCAAAATAATATACCAATGAACCATTAAAACCAATTGAACTGTTAATGCCAATAAAAATCAAGCCAATGCAAAATAAACTAAGGTAACTAATCATGACTAAAATAAAATAAAATATGGGTCCAAAACAAGTATACGTACACTAAATACGTATCACGAATTTGGGACATTACATCCTACCCACCTTAAAAGAATTCCGTCCTCGGAATTTAATCAAGAGGCTAGAGATGTAAGGGAAAGCTATTCTATCATAGGCAATCTACCACTATCAATCAATCATACAATTATTCATGCAAGCAAGGATTCGAAGCGTAAGGCATAAGGAAGATATTACACCTTACGAGTCAAACCAGCCGGAATGACCTGATCAGATATCATCCTCATGCTCCCAAGTTTGACTCTCCTAAAGAGGGATGACTCTAAGCAACACGGACTAAACTGATAGTCTTGCGCTCGAGGTCTCTCTCTTTGGTCAAATATGGACACAGGCCTATCCTTATACGAAAAGGTTGGTACCAATAACCAGTTTCGAATGACCTAGGATATGGCTCGGGTCTGGGATGTTCCGTCGCAATCAGGATACATGAAATACGTCATGCACCCCGCAAAACAATGGTAGAAAAGCACGATGAGAGGACACATATACCTCTCGGTCGATTCTGAACCTGAGCCTGGGCTAGGGCAAACTGCCGCGGGTTCTGTTGCTGGAAGGTCTGGGCCTGAGTCGGCAATGGCCCCGGGAACGGAAACTGCTGTTGCTGGTGAACTGGAGCTGGTGCTGGTGCTGGGGCTGGTCCCCTAACCGAGGGACTAGATACTATCGATGCTGAATCAACTCTGAATGGGCAGGACCCTACCCTATGGTCCGGTGCTCCACACAATAAACACAATCCCAACGCCTTGCGACACTCTGCTACCACGTGTCCAGGCTTCCCACAATAAGAACAGCCTACGACGGAAGACTGTTCTTGCTTCTGTTTCTGCTGAGAGTACGTGATCGATGTCACTGAGGCCGCCTGCCTCGGAGTTCCAATTGTTAAGGCCCTGACTGTCGGGGCTGGTGCTATTGACTGGGTCATCTGGCCGTGAGAACGTTTCCGACCTCCGGTCCTGTCCACGATCCTGTGGGAGGTATACTCGTGCCTCCTGGCTGCCCTCAGTACTGCATCAAAGGTCTGATGCTCAAACTATTCCACTGCCAAAAGAATCTCGAGATGGAGCCCCTGCTGAAATTGCTGAGCTCTGTCATACTCGGTTGCCACCAAGGTGGGAGCAAACCGACTGAGTCTAGAAAACTCGGCCGCATATCCGTCGACTGTCCTTCCCATCTGCTTTAGGTTGCTGAATCGGGTCTACAGATCGTACCGATCTACAGCGTCGAAGTACTTGGTCTGGAATCTCTCACGAAATACTGCCCATGCAATAGGGGCTACTAATCCCATAGCCTGTGCAGCCCACCAGCTGCGGGCAAGATCTAATAACTGCAGGTGTACCACGGCCACCTTCTCGTCTTCGGGAGTCTTGGCTGCTTCTAGAATCACTTCAGTATCCTGAAGCCAAGCATCTTCGACGATCGTATCTTCGCTGCCATCGAAGAATGGAGGGTCCAGGCGCTTGAAACTGTTCGCTGCACTGTTCCCTCGGGGACCACTTCTATTCAGAGCATCTTCCACTGCCTGGTGCAAGGCATCTCCTTTACGATCCTGGGAAGCTAACAAAGTCCTGACAAGACCCACCAAAGTGCCATCATCGGGCTCTGCAGGCTGAACGGGCTGAACTGGTTGCTCGAGATCCCCGGTAGGTATAACTCTGGAAGCCACTCCTGAATGCTGGGCTTGATCCCCAGGTTGCTGCTGGTCCACGGGAGGTGCTCCGCCTTGCTGATCGGCAGGTCCATGAACAATGTCGCTGAAGAAGATGACATAGGGAATAATAAGGAAGGACCAGGACAGATCAACGATTACAAGCATGTGATCAGGACAAGAATTTTCAGAAATCAAGAGGATACGAGCAGAGATCAAGGGCGAGTACAGATTGAGACATCTATTCGATAAACCCTCACACATCTTGATTAACAAGACCTGCATGGGCCACCACTTAAACTATGTCACGCCCCAGAACCAGAATACTGGAGAGCGGGGGCAGACATAGCCAGCTTCGTATAACGGAATGGAATCCACACCGCTATACGGTCACGGCTGTCTAGATATGTGAGGGTTTCACTACAATCCATCGGTCTCATAAGGTCATAAAATAGCCTATTGTCTCAATCTCAACCAACTAATAATAGTAACAAGATATCAGATCACTAAATATACAATTGTAAGGCGTCCCAAACATTACATATCCAGATGATCATGAAGCTAGTCGTACAAAATATAAGGACTAGCAAGAGTTCAGTCATACATGATCAACCCCCGGGGCTTGTCAATCATGTTACAGCCCGTAGGCAGACGGTAAGTAAGTACAATCGAGCTAACACTTGCTCGTCGGCTAAACGCCTCAAAAGAATAATTTACAATATTACAGTGGGAGAACAAAAAAGAAACCCACTCGATGCCCTGGTTACGCCTGGTGACCACCATCGGGCTGGAAAGCAGGTAGATCCTTTGCTGCTGCTCCGGTATCTGGCCATACAAAACCAGCTGGGTCAGACCCCAGAAAGAGTAAGTGCCACAAATGAGGCTTCACTTAAGGACTAAAACCAATAAATCATTAGCATTCAACAGGTAAGAAAATAATAAGTAACACAGTTTGGGGTTTGTGCACTACCAATGCACTTATCCCAATCAGAGAAAATAACTAAGTGAAGCATTATTGACATAAAAGAACTGGAGAATCATGCTAAATAAAACATAGCGGGACAATATATGAAGAGAAAACGAAGAAGAAATATGGTAAGTGATATATAAAAGACATTCTTGTATAGAATCAATAAAAGATAGGACATATAGAAAAACATGCCAGGATGATATACGATGAGATAACCATGGGACTATTCAGATAGCTAGGTTACAACCCATAAACCAAACAAGGACCGGGGTTGTAACCCTTCGTCTGAACGGAACTTGGTTTCTCTCACCATTTATCGGCAAGATGAATATAAGAAATCAGGTCAAGTAACAATCTGGAGTGACAATCATTATAGTGACAATCTTCCAATCATTCTGGTACAATCCTGCAATCAATCAATTCTAGACAATACCATACTGGACTAGACTCCATCCATTCAATCACGGCCAATCATTGCCTATGGCTTTCTACATTAACTAACTAGGGTTGTCACAATCCTAGTTACTATCAAGATGCAATGAGATGTTCCACCAGCCACAAGCCCTGCAGCTAATCCAGGTTATCCAGGCGACTGAGATTCATTAAGCAATTATCAAGAGTTATTAGGTGTGCCCCACATGACAGTGGGCTGGAAATGTGCCCTACTCGACGGTAGGCTACAAGTCCAACAATTGTGGCCGGGATAACGGGATCGCCTGTAACTGGGGAAAATCTCTCATGACTACTGAATTATTCTAATCATTAACCTTAGTTTATTTCAGTAGGTACCCCTGACCGTGGTACTCAGGAGTCCCATCCTAGACATGGTGCGAGACTGGACAAGTGGATTTAACAAGCAAGCAAGAAAGAACCACCCACGGTGTCAAGACAAGTCAAGCTAAGTTATCAGGTCATGTCAAGTCAGGAGTGCGCCACGACGGGCCACTATCATGTCAGGTTGGTCATGTCAGGAGTGCACCACTACGGGTCACTATCGTGTTATGTAAGTTTATTGTCATACCATGCCATGTACAATAGTCATTCCAAACATATTAAGTAAAATCAAGTTCATGACAAAAGGCGTAAGGATATAAAATGGGCGTAGAATATCTAATAAAATATCAATATACAGGGCTATAGAAGAGCCAAGCTTAGAGAAATAAAACCAAATCTCCAAGAGTCAATAGATTGTGCAAGGGGTCAGAGGGTTGGATTGCGCAGGAGTCAAGTGCACCAGGGGCCAACTGCGCAGGAGTGAGCTGCGCAGGGGTCAGATTGCGCAGAGGATGGATTGCGCAGGATCGGGTTGTGCAGCAATGGGTTGCGCAACAATGGATTGCGCAGAGGATGAACTGCGCAGCAATGGGTTGCGCAGAGGATGAACTACGCAGAAATAGGTTGCGCAGAGGATGGTTTGCGCAGCAATGGGTTGCGCCAGCACTGGACTGCGCCAGCACTGGATTGCGCAGCAATAGATTGCGCCAGCACTAAAGAGCACTGGACTGGCTAGATGGACTGCGCCAGCGCTAAAGAGCACTGGACAGGCTGGATTGCACCCGGGACAGAAGATCATCTTCCCCAAAGCTGAGAGCAATGGCCATGGAATTTTGAAATTTCAAAAGACCATAACTAGGTCAAATCTCAATGAAAATCTACTTTACAAAGGTCTAAGTTGTGTAAAATTAAATTCTCTTTAACATGGAACAATCAAAACATGAAAATGAATAAGTTTTATAGATCAAATCCACCAAAATCTAAAAATACTTCAAACCTAGATCTACAAAATTCCAAGCTCCAAATGGAGAAAACTCAAGTTCTAATGTTACTTAGAATGAGCTAATAAAGCTATTAGACAAATAAAATGTAGCCCTTAAGTGATAGCAAGATGCAACTTGCCTAGAGCTTGGGTGTAGGTGGAGAGGAGGAAGAAGAAGAAAATAAAAATTAGAAGAAAGAGAGGAAGTTTGATATTTATGGGAGGGGGTGGTTCACCATGTCAAACCAAAATAAACCGAACCAAGCCAAGCCAAGTCATGTTGAACCAAGTCAAGGCCAATAACTCTCTCTAGCAATTTAAACCAAATGAATCATGAAATAAACCCAAGCTTCACTAATCCAAAATAATAAACCAATGAACCATTAAAACCAATTGAACTGTTAATGCCAATAAAAATCAAGCCAATGCAAAATAAACCAAGGTAACTAATCATGACTAAAATAAAATAAAATATGGGTCCAAAACACGTATACGTACACTAAATACGTATCACGAATTTGGGATATTACAGGTCATATGCCGTGAGCAACCGCTGTCGAGGATCCATTTGCTTCTAGCATGTGAAAGGTGTTCCACCTACAAAACAGTTTGCAGATGAAACTTTTGGTACCCATTTCTTGTAGGGTCCTGAAATATTAGCCTTTGTTATCCAAGCATAAATATTTAAATCAACAAGCTTTCTGATTCTACATGCAGATGAAATATGACCAATAAGGCCACAATAATGACATTGTGCATGTCGAGTGTTGAAAGCTGAGTGGTGTGCATGGTTGATAGGTTTAGGTTTTCTAGTATAGAAGAAAGCATGCCTATAATCCCGTTTGGGCTTAACCTTTTGGGGTAAAGGTTTGATAGGGTTTGGTCTAACAGTGTTTGGCTTGGGAATATTCCAACTTTTCGGTAAGTGACATATGTTAGGATAGGAAGCAGCAGGCTCAGGCTGTTTTCCTAACCTAATTTCCAATCTTTTGGAAGTGTCATACAACTTAGTATAATCAGAAGTGAGTGTTTCCATTCTGATTTGTGCACTTTGAAGACTTTTCTTCTCTTTAGAAAGTTCTTCCTTGAGTTGGTCAATAACTTTGTCTTTCTCTTCAGATGACTTGGTAGTCTCGTGTAATAAGAGCTTTATTGAAGAAAGCTCACCAGACTCACTAACATTATTTCTAACCTCAGCTAGTAGGTCGGTAAGTCTACCTATTTCACCTTTGTACTCTTTGAGTACCTTCCTAGAGGTCTGATACTTGCTACGCAGTTTCCTGTAATCAGTCATCAGTTCACTGAAGGCATCTCCTAATTGCTCAAAGGTGAAGTCATCATAAGTATCAACTACTGGTTCAGTAGGTACCTGATCGGATGCCATAAAGCATACGTTTGCAGCGTCTTCTGATTGTTCGTCTTCTGAGTCGCTGGCTTCACTTTCATGCCATATGCTGGTATTGGCATATCTCCTAGATGTTGATCTCTTCAGGTTCCCTTTTTTATACCTGTTGCTCTTCTTGCTTGATGATGAGTTTGTAGGTCAATCCTTCTTCATGTGTCCTTTTTTCTTGTAGCCGTAGCAGACAGCATCATCTTGATACCAGTTATTGCTGTTGTTGTTTTCTTTGGCTCTCTTCTCATATCTCATAAATCTTTTGAATTTCCTTGCTATGAGTGATTGATCTTTAGCATCAGATTCACTACTGTCTGAGTCACTTTCAGCAGCTTTTCTGTGCTGAGCCTTGAAATCGATCGTCTTCTCCTTTGGTGCAGGCTCTTTAAAATCTTGTAGCTCCAGTTCATGAGTAAGTAGCTTTTCCATGAGTACTTCGAGGGACATAGTTGTGAGGTCGTTTCCTTCAATGATTGCAGTAGCCTTCGGAATCCAGTTCTTGGTAAGTGCTCGCAGGAGTTTGTGAATCTTTTCATGGTTACTGTACTCTTTGCCTAGGGAGGACAAAGGATTTACAATATCCAAGAATCTTTCGAACATCTGAGTAACTGTTTCGTTGGGCTTCATCTTGAACACCTCATACTCTTGAGTAAGTCTGCTGACTTTAGATTCTTTGACTTGAGTCGTGCCTTCATGTGTGACTTCAAGTAGCTTCCACACTTCATTAGCCGTAGTGCAGATAGACACCCTGTTAAATTTAGTTCTGTCTAAAGCACAAAATAGAGCGTTAATAGCACGAGCGTCAAGACTGGCCTTTTTTTTTTCCTCCTCTGTATATCTGCTATGGGGTTTTTCAACTAAAAATCTATCAACATTTATACGAGGTGGCTTTTGATAGCCATCAATAACAATAGACCATAAATCAAAGTCAATAGATTTCAAGAAGAAACTCATTCTTGTTTTCCAATAGGTATAGTTCGTACCATCAAACAGTAGAGGTCTGTTTGTGGCCTGGCCTTCACTTGTGAATTTTACAGTTGCCATGTGTTGTGCTATGATCTATATAACAGTTAATTAAAATGAATAAATAATTGTACTGTTACCTTTGCTTTACCTGTAACACCCGCTCTGATACCAATTGTAGGAACGAAATCGTAAAGCACAATACTCTAGAGGGGGTGAATATAGTAGGCAGCAGAATATTGCTAATTAAAAAATGTTAGCAGCAAGATCACAGAATAATAATCACAACTAAGTAAAGTAAAGGCAGAGATAAGAAAGCAAACACAAAGACAGCGATGTATACTGGTTTTCCTCTGTTGAGGACTATCCAGTCAGTAGAACTCTTGCTACCAGTTGAATCCACTATTGGAAAAACTGCAAGTTTTCTTACGAAGTCCTTGCAACTTCTACAACGCGAGCTTTGATACGAAGAACTCGTCCAACTTCAAATGTGAAGAGGTATTCTTTAATCAAGCCTTCTGATTACAATCTCTCAGAAACTTCTAGACCGTATCGTACTGGCAAATCGACTAGAGGATTGTAATTGGCTTGGGATCTGAAATTTAAAGCTCAAAAAAACTCTTTGGAAGACTGAAAGCTTTAGATAGAGAGAAGATTGAAAGTGAATGAGTGAGTTGAAATAATCGAAATCCTCCTCTATTTATAGAAATTCCAAAGACAAAATTCTGGCAGAATTCGGGCAGAATTCGGGCAGAACTCGATGAGAAAATCTCGGTCAAATCCGCAACTGCAGGAGGACCAAGTTCCAGAAGAATTCAAAAATCAAACGGCCACCAACCGAACTCTGGCCGAACTCTGGCCGAGTTCTGTCAGGGTTAGGTTAGGTTTTTAAAAACAATTTTTGGGGATTTTTGAAAACCTTTTTGAAAACCTTTTTGAAAACCTTTTTGAAGCTTTTGTTTAAAAGAATGTTTTTCAAAACAAAGGATATTTTTAAAAGTATTTTGAAAACATTTTAGAATAGCCTATTTGCTAGTACGACTCGGTGTACAACGTATTCCTAGACTCAATAAAATGAAAAATATATTGTTTAAAGGAAATACAGACTCGAACAGGCAAACATAGCTTCGGTCTTAAACTGTGTAGATAGCTGTTCTTGTTCATGTTCAAGAGTCCGATACATCCTGACTAGCTTCATATATCTAGACAGAGTTTGATCAATTATTAAAATCAGGTTGACCATATAACCAATGGGCTAACAGGTACTTGTATCTGATCGTGGCTTGGAACAGTAACTTGTTGCGGACTAATTTGCCACATTCTGTCCTTGTTTGGTTGTAGGTGTGGCTCACTACTTCGATGAGAAGGTACTGAACCTTGTTGTGGTCCGGATACCTTATATTGGATTTATGTCCGGGAAAGGTGCTTCGTCGTGGGTTAGTGTGCCATCTCTTGTCCTTGTTTGGTTGGGGGAATGGTATGCTAATTCGATAAGATGTATTGGACCATGATATGATTTGATTTGACTTATTATTATTGAGCAGTTTATATTCAGTTTATGTGGCATATTTTTTTTGTATCTTGTTACGTCCCTCTGAGGACCTGGTGATCTCTCCAGGTATAGGTGCGCAGGACTTTCCGTAGGAGTATGGCTTTGGTATAGACTCATCCTTCACATTCGAGCAAGTCGTACCTTCTGATCACATCTGCCCCTATTGGGTCGAGGAGCCTATTTAGTCATCTTTTTCATTATTCTGTTTATCTTGGAGGTTGGACTCTATTTTCTTTCAATTCATTCTAGTACCGGTAGTGGATTTGTCTCCGCCCGACCAACAACTATATTTTGACATTACTTTGATTCATGAGATACCATTTTTTTTATATTCAATTGTGGATGAGATGTAGCTTTTACCTGTGACTACCTGTTATTATTTATTCACAATACAGCTTATATGTGTATTCAAGATTTCTATATATTGGAGTATATCTCGTATACATGCAGCTGGCATGCTATGTTCCTAGTCCTATGTATTTTTGGACTGAGGCGTTACATGTTTTTGTGGTAGCCCATGCAGTTCAAGATAAATTATTTTGGTTACTTTACCATACCAAGCAAGCCTGCATATAGGATTATAAATTTAGGATCTCAACCACATATATGACATTCTATCTCGCTTTTATTTCGAACTCCCAACTGTCTATCTTGATTGCTTCTGGCTTGAATTATTCTTCCGTAAATCCTTATCCCTCTTTTGCGCGTACTAGGTCGTCATGTTCTACCGTTCAATCACTCTACTAGTTCAACTCTTATAAGTTGGGTAGGAAGCCTCAAAACCTAACTTCCTTTGACTTTAACTAAATTCTTAGAAAAGAAGACAGTAGGACGACTGCATAGGCACGAACACCGGACATGACTTAGATTCTTAAGTAGCTTAAGCTATTTATATTTTCTTTCATCATTATCTCGCGTATTTGTAATTGGACTACCTTGACTAATATTGCTATTATAGCTTAGTTTTGCGAGCTTACTCTTTCCTCGAGCTTGTTCAGGATATATGTTTTATTGTGGGTGCCCACTGATACATTGTCTTATCAAAACAGGTGTATTGTGGTCTGATCAACCATAGTGCATTTGGTTCTTCTTTTGTATGACTATTCTACGTTGATTGAGATATGGTTATCTTAGCCTATTAGACAAATATACTTGCCTTCTAGGTTCTCATCTATAAATTATTTGACATTCCTTGATTTCCTTATTGAACTCTCTTTTAATTGCTTGACTTGCAACTTACTTGAATCCATTCTAACGTTGCTCTTATCTTCGTGCTAGCAATATGAATCTACAAAACGGACACACCTCTACCCTGTCCATCATAGCTGTTGATGAAACTACTCAGGGGGAACAGGTTCCTCCAATGACCCTGGTGACCCCGTATAGAACAGCAGCAGAATACCATGATCCCATCGATGGTACAGCAGGAAGCCCAAGTACCCCCAGTCAGCCAGGTTGGGTAGACTACTGTAGTACCACCAGGGGAGTGTTTACCATCACTACTTCCTCAGCAGTTTTTACCACAGCCCGGACCCCAGCTGCCTCCACTTCCGACTGATGTAGACCCGACTACCCAGTTTATGTATGCTATGTTACAGTCTCAGTGGCAGCAAATAGAACTGTTGAGGTAGAGCATGATGGCGTACCTAGTTAGACCTCTACCACCAGCTCCAACACCTTATCTAGGCTCTATTAAGGACTTTATTGACATGGGGCCTAAGAATTTTAATGGTACTGGGAGCTTGCTAGACATTTTCGTATGGCTTATTAGTACGGAGAAGTTTCTGAAGACATACTAGTTGCCAGCACATGATTGGGTGACAACAGTAGACTTACTCTTAGAAGACAATGCTCATCACTGGTGGAAGGCTGAAGAAAGATGACTGTGCACTGGGACCACATGAAAGAAGTTCTACGACCTCTTCTATGAGAGATTTTTCCCCATCCACGTTCGAGATGCTCTCTACGACCAGTTCCTTCATCTGAAGCAAAGGAACATGTCGGTAGATGAATACGACACAGAGTTTAGCCGCATGAGTAGATTTGGTGAGGCATTGATCCCGACAGAGCTAGAGAAGGCAAAGAGATTCCATCAGGGGCTCGCACCAGAGCTCAAGACTTTTACTACTACACAGTCTCGAGTCTCTCATGCAGCTGTCTTAGAGAAAGCACATACCCAGGAGCTTCTTCGCAAGGAACAGCAGGCACAAAGATGCCCCATACCGGCAGTTGCACCAGATAGGAAAAATACGGGTGGACCTACCAGAAGGCCTATAGGACAGTACCAGCAGAGGCCCCTACCCTACCAGAAGGCCACTTGCAACTACTACGGGAAGAAGGGCCACCTTCGAGATGGTTGTTTGATTCGTCTCGGCTTATGCTTGAGGTGCGGATCGGAACAACATAAGATTATAGATTGTACCGAGCAGCCGAGGCAAGGACAAGCATTTACCATGGCTGTGATAGACCCCCATCCCGAGATTAGAGATCTAGCAGGTATTACTCTAATTCTACCATTTTATTATTTAAGTCATGGCTTAGCATTAGAACAATACATTTACTAGCTTAGTCAACAAGCATGAGCACTACCTTCGACACCCCTAGAAATCTCATGACTATAGTTTAGCAAGCTTATAAATAGATACTCTTAACTTAGTTGCTAGAAATTCTTGTATAACGTACCATAGAATCTGGGACCTCCGTCGATAACTCTCGTATGCTAGAAGAGAGTGAATCCTTTAATCTCTACGTATACCATTTCAAACTTGGCCCATTTTCTTTGATTGGGTTAATAAACCAAGTAGATTATAACGCTTAATTCCACCCGTATCATTTTGATACCTCTACGTGACTTTGATGATTGCAGCGCAACACTAGCCATTTTCTTCCAACAAACTTCACCTACATGAACTAGACGAGCCACCCTATACACATGACTCACCAGTCCTACACAAACTCACCATCTTGTGCTCCATTTCAATTACACCACATGTACAACTTATTATTCCTTAGAACAAACCACGAATGTCATTTTAGTCCCATGTGAACTTAACCATGCACTAATACCCCATTCATCCAAATGACTGGATGTCACCCCATTCATCTAAATGACTGGATGTCCATGATCCATGTAAGACTAAGAATAGCTTTTTGTAGAATATGGTGCCAGTTTGGATTCCTTCTATAACTACCTTATATATTTTATTTTATTTTAAATCGAGTTACGATTTGATGTACATATTCTCCCTTCTATTTGAATCTCATGTTCCTTGATGTTAATATTTATTTTTAATTTCGAGGATGAAATTTTTATAGGTTGGGTAAGATGTAAACCCCCATATTTTTAAAATATTTTATAGTTAAGTTTAGACATTCTTTTTTTTGTGTTTTCTTATTTTTTTGACTTACTATTTTCTTCATAAAACCAAAAGGGAGCAAACAAATTGGTATTTATTATAGAATAGGCTTCAAACCTAATCTATTAGGTATTTAGATAGCTTTAATATTTTTATAGATTTTTCTATATTTTGGGTACAAGTATGCGTACAAGGTTACACATATATTTATATGTACTTGATAAACAACATTTGTTAATAATATATACTCATATATATTTTTACTTGATAGGCATTTATTGCATTAAAAATAATAATAATAATAATAATAATAATAATAATAATAATAATAATAATAATAATAATAATAATAATATAAATATAAATAGTTTGCTTACTGATAGGTAATATAGGATATTTACATAGATTTATAAGTAAATAAAGGAATATATATACTTATAACCCAAAATCTTGCGAGTATCCAATAACTCGCGAGATGTAAATCAAGGGAACCCCACTGCAGCAGTCGAACATTCAGTTGGATAGGGACTCAGTTTATAGATCTATTTGAATCCCTATCAAACAAATCTTTTCCCTACTACATCCTTATCTAAATCTCTACAGCAGGACCAAATCCTATCAGACCTATATCGAGAATTGTAATGAATTTTCCTGTATCAATATAAAGTATCGCTAGACTTCGAAACTATTAAAAAACTTTGAAGAACCCTAGCAGCCACCCCAGAAGAGTTTGCCTAGCCTGGGCGACCCACCATGAACCTATCTCGGCCGTCGATGATCGTCGGAGGCACCACAACCACCATTGGAAGCCATCGCGACGCACAGAACAGAACATTGTCCCCAGAAATTCACCGTAAGGTACCCCTCTTCCCCGTCCAAATTCTTCGTGTGTAATTCGTATTTTACGATTCTGCGAGTTACAGTAGAAAGCACACATGACCCTCTAGACAACCCACCTAGCAGTACCCCATAGTGTCAACCCGGCGAGTCGGTACATCGACTTGAAAAGGTACCAAAAACTGATCTCTTGATAGTTTGAATACAGCCCAGCCACCCGTGTTTGAAGGCTAATTATGACTGATTATTATAGATTTTTCTAAAACCAAATTGAAAACAGAGATAGACAACCAATAGGGCTTCACAAGACACTTTGTTGATTTTGATTTGATCGACTATACGTCGTGATAATCTCACCCAAAGTTTGCCAAAAATAGGTTTTCAAAACAATATAATTTTAGAAAATTTCTTCAATACGGCATGCACTCCGACAAATCGGGCAACGTGGTCATAAACTATATGCATCAAAAGGTGCGTATGGATGTTGCCGACATATGGGAACTAACGGAACTCGATTTCATTGCGTGTGCGCGATGAACTCAGTACGTATCCGTCAAGATACCCTCCGTATCGACCTTTTGCAAACTTGGCCATAACTTTGTGTACGTTCGTCGTATCAAGATAAAACTTATGCCAAAAGGACCGTATCAAAATTTTGGTCCTGTGTACCAAGTTTGGTCCGATTTTGAGAATGTCGATCGGAACGCCTTTTTGGCGGGCCCTCGACCCGATCCAACGGGCAAAACTGTACACGGCCAGCCGGAATCCAACTTTGGACATACGATTGGGTTCGTCTCCTCAAATCGTACCCGTAGACATATAGTTTGACGACTTTAGAGACTATAGGTACTGGCATGTGTTTCGGTGCAAAACGGGTTCAACGGCTGATATCATTTTGACCCGAAATTACGATTTTGCCCCTGTTCCAGAATTGGACTTTTAGACAGGCATTTCCCAAACATATATTTTATACCAAACACGTTCGTGATATTTGTTTCAGCATCCGAGGTCATTCGTAAAAGTTAGCTTTTGTTGTTTCGCTATTCTAACGATTTGACCCATCGGACGACGCCATTCTGCACACTACCTTCCGGCAAGATACCTTGCCATTTGCTGTTTATTTTACTTTAGCTCATATTTCATACATTTACTTATTATTTCTTTTCTACAAAATTATTGTGTTTCATAGTTATATTGAGATGCAGTTTACTTTCTAGTTTTATTTCCCGCAATTTGATTATTTTTTTTGCACTTAAACCTAGAATTAAGGGACCACCTTTGTGTGTTGCATTCATAGGCCTTGACATATTTGTACCACAAAGTCACGAGTCGCATATATAACTCGGACATGCGTGACTGGCTGGCCACCAGTACGTATAAGCCGTGTGATAGGATTAATCGCTAATAGTATTGCATGTTTAGTTTGACTTAGCGGTTAATAGAGATTATGTGTTGTGGATACAACATAATAGGCATTGGGTGGGGAGGACAATACCTTAGCGTATAGGCTACTATACACTTTACCTTTTGTAACCCGTAAGCTCCGTCGGAGACGCGGGTGAGATTACCCATGGATATTGACGGCTACTGACGTTCTACGAAAAGTTATGCTCTTCCTGGGCCTCTGGTGCCCCAAGGGGGGACCAAGCCGATCCCATTTCAGCCAGGGCCCATGCGTAGGAGGGTTATTCTTAAAACTGCATTCACTAGACTGGTTTGGCTAACCTATCCATTAGGTTTGAGTACTCTTGGTTTGGGTACTTGTATTTGATCGTGGCTTGAAACAGTAATTTATCGCGGACTAGTTTGCCACATCATGTCCATATTTGGTTGTAGGTGTGGCTCACTACTTCGATGAGAATGTACTGAACCTTGTTGTGGTCCGGATACCTTATATTGGATTCATGTCTTGGAAAGGAGCTTCGTCGTGGGTTAGTCTGCCATCTCCTGTCCTTGTTTGGTTGGGGGGATGGTACGCTAATTCGATGAAAAGTATTGGACCATGATATGATCTGATTTGACTTATTATTATTGAGCAGTTTATATTCAGTCTATGTGGCACGTTCTTTTTGTATTTTGTTACGTCCCTCTGAGGACCTGATGATCTCTCCAGGTATAGGTGCGCAGGACTTTCTGTAGGTGTATGGCTCTGGTATAGACTTATCCTTCACATTCGAGCGAGTCGAACCTTCAGATCACAGCTGCGCCTATTGGGTCGAGGAGCCTATTTAGTCATCTTTTTCCTTATTTTGTTTAGCTTGGAGTTTGGACTCTATTTTCTTTCAGTTCATTCTAGTGCCGGTAGTGGGTTTGTCTCCGCCCGACCAACAACTATATTTTGACATTTACTTTGATTCGTGAGATACCCACAGTGTCGGTGGTAGAACGCTGTTCTAAGTCTCTAACTAACCATCAACTCATGCAGTATATAATGTACTCATCATGATCAACTCCGAACGGAGGACAAGTATAAGATATGGTGTACCTCAATCACAGTCTAAGCACGATAAGAAATACAGAATGGTAACTAAGAATTTGAAGACAAAAATAAATACTGAAATAATAACAACATCTGAATAATCTCGAATACATCTCAAGTCTCAATTCTATACCACAAGCTCTAAATAAAAATAAATGCAAGTCTACTAAACTAAATCCCGATCACTCCTGCGTGTCGGGGCCAAAGGCAGCTAAACCATCTCCTGGACAGTAACATGTAGGGCACATGTCCTCAGGGCAAACATTTGTAAAATTTTTAACAGGTCCAGTCAGGACAGGAACGAGCACATCTCATCTAGAAAACCCAAGTAAATGACAGAGAACTATACAGCAATTATAGACAGTTGTATTGATGAAAATGGCAGTATATATTCAGGTGATGGTAAGAAAGAGAGACAAGTGCAAGGAAAGTAAATACAAAATAAGAGAAGAATCAAAGCAATAAAGACTGTAAAAATAGAACTAGCTGAACCAGGGTAATATGATATAAAGTCCAGACAGAAAATGTAAACCAGTGTAAAACCTATATAAATCCAGTACGGGATGAATCTAATACAAGATGAATCCAGTAAGGGACGATTCCAGTTATAGTGATCAACAATTCCAGGGTGAGTCCAGCCTATACTCCAGCAGTGTGTTTTAAAATACCGAGTTCGACATGTAAACGGCTGTGGGTAATCAGGCACATCCCTCACTGATCAGGCGAGAGATGACTATGCTTCCAGTAGATTCCAGTAGGGAGATTCCAGATTGGGGTATGTCTACATGTCTCACTCTAGTATTTCCCCTCGCAGCAAGTGAATCCAGAATTCCGACACAATGATTCAAGATGAGTCCAGCCAAAATATAATGATACCAGTAAATGATTCCAGTAAATGATTCCAGTAAAATGATTCCAGTTAAATGATTCCAGTAGGTGATTCCAGTAAAATAAGATGATACCAGTAATAGAGGCCAGAAAATAAAAGTGTGTCGTATACATGAATCCAGAAATATCCACACGTCTTGTAACAGAGAATCGCATACAACTAACTAGAACTGAAGTAGTAATTGACAAGTAAATAAGAGAACTATCAGAGAATGTACTCGCCTGATACTCTGAAAAGAGTAGTGTAATGTCAGATGCCTGCACCAGAGCCACAATGTCCTAAACAGAGTAATATGGGTCATGATATGTAAAATACAAGAGAATTGAAAGCTACAATGCAAACTACATGATTTCTAAGCCAATCTAGGTCAAAGTCCAACTCTAGTCAACTCTGGGTCAACTGTCTAGGTCAATGTTGACTTGGTCAACTCTAGTCAAATCAAATAAGGTTAACTAGGCTCTTTCTAGGTCATATCAGATCTAAGTCAAACTTGGTCAACTCTGGGTCAACCATGGTCAATACTCTAGTCAACTAGGCCCATCCTAGTCTAGTCAAGTCTCACTAGGCCTAACCAAGCCTAGGCTAGCAACCACACACCAATTCAAGTCACACTAGTCTACATAACCCAACACTCATGTGTATATATATTCCATGTACACAAGACTACACAAGGACCCCCATAGGTTATGCTACCTAGACTATATGCCCTACACCCATATAGGCGATACACACACATATCAATTACCATATATATATATATATACATACATTCTAATTATATGGACAAAGTAAAATATCTATATTATATATCACACAAGCTATATATCATATATATACATATATATAGATATATGGACATTAGACACTAGTGATACCCACACACAATATTTACACAACATAACTAACATATATGTATACACATAAGACTATAGAGAAGAGGAAAGGGCTGTCCAATGGGGAAAAATTGGACTGAAACATAACAAGGGGACTGAATATCTAGTATAGGGCTGAACCCTCTAGCCTACACCTAACTAATACCTGCCTCAAACATGATATGAACATTAGAAGGAATTGGGATGAAGGTTGTGTCAAATGCCAGTAGGACTGGACTGAACATTGTGTCCATGTGTTAATCTAAACAGTGGGTTAAACTGAGAACAATGGTGTCTAAAGAAGAGTGTCTATGACATTGCATTTGGTTAATATCTGAACACTGCAAAATAAACAGGGAGCATTGGGAGGGCTGACCAATGGTTCCAGGGAATGTAGGACAGTGTATGCAATATCTGACACTCAACCAAACTCACACCATAAATACATCACTTAAAACACACACGCCAATGGAAAACTCTAACCTGGACAGAAAAGAAGTATGAATACAGGACAAGCTACTGCAGGGTATGAAGATAGAAGGCAGTTGCAGGACAATGCTGTTGTCAAGAAGGTTTGGAACATTAATTGAACCATTCCCAGGTAAGTATGCAGTGAAAAGTGCAAGGGTGTTGGCCGGGCAGTGTAGTGTAGTAGTAAATATAGCTAATGCATATGAGTGTAAGGCTATATATAGACAATATTGGATAATGATCAAATGGATATATGCTATGACTGATACACATGTCAAGGCTGATACAAATGCAACCACATCATGAGCTAACCTCTATCCCACAACACCCAATAAACCCACCTATATACCTATAATACCTGCAACCTGAATATACAGGGACCTATACAAGCATCCTTAATATATTCATCTAACATCACAGGCTTGGAGAAAAAAAAGGGGGTGGTCGAGTGTCATAGCAAGTGTGAGCCCAAGTGTCAAGGGATGTGTCTATGCAGTGAACCAGGGTATGCAATACAGTGTTATGCAATGATGAATGCAGGGAAGGGATGTCTAATGCAGGGCAGGGATGTCTAATGCAGGGCAGTCACAATGAATGCAGTAAAAAGAAAAATAGGGCAGTCTTTATATGACTGAACTAAAGACAGACATCAACCATAGTGAATGGATAGTGTGGGACATGTCCATGTAGCTAGACATGAAAAGTTATCATGTATAGTGGCCAATAGGGTGCATGAATCGAAGGAGTGATACTCTACATGCTCATAACATAGGTATCAGAGGGTTCAAAGCTCAATTGGGTCTGAACTCAATCTGTACTCCAAAAGGGTAATGAATAGAAGAAGGTAAGGGACAATAACTAAACTAAACTATAATCAAAATGATACCAACCACAACCTCTGTATCACCAATTAGGTATAGGTACTGAACTAGCCAAGGAAACTGGGTTTAAATCAAATGGACTCAACATCTAGTGCCTACATGACTGATACTTAACCAAACATACTCTCCATCATTCAGTCCTATGCATTCCATACATTGAAACTTGTCAAAACCCAACATCCCATATGAATTCCCAATCTCATGCATTGTACATAGCTAAACATGCAACCTCGATTCCAGACATGAACATATATGTAAGTAAACATCTAATGCTTATAAATTTACATGTATACATTACAAAATCTATCAGGCATTAGCACAACCCAGTTTTGGTTAACAGTTAAAAATCAGCTTGAAAACCAAATGACATAGGAAAACCCAAATTTGAATTTAAAACCCAATTCGAAGTATGACAGGCGTGTACAGGCAAAGGGGCATGTCCCTCGTGTCCAGGGTGAGTCCCTCGTGTCCAGTAATTGGGACTCGTGTGTCCAAAATGAAGAAAACTAAAGTATCAGAAATAACAGTGTCAGCAGCCTCGTGCTTGCGTGTGGGTTGCCCTAGGACACGATACAGTGCTCGAGACGAGCCGTGTTCTTGCAAGGTGACACGCGAGATATAGGGCTAGGTCCTAGGGTGCCTGTATCGAGTTGGGGTCGTGTCGTGTCTGGGTTTGAGTCGCGTATCAGAGAGGAATTTCCGTGTGTGTAGTGACAGTATAAAATCAGTGCAGCCTCGATATCTTCGCGCATAGTCGACGAGGACTCGTAAAATTTCATGGAGGTGATGTCAGTGATTGCACACGCGTGTCCACCAAAAATTGTGCCATGAAAGTCCGTGTCGTGTCCTATAGGACACTCGGGCAGCAGGGGACTGCACGAGGCGTGTGCTGTGTCCCGTGCGTGCGGTGCGTGCCCAATTTGGACACGAAAAACTCCTAAATTCGTGCTCAGTCATACACATATATAATCTAAAAATAAAGAGCTATCCAAATATAAAATTTGTTTCGAAAAATAATAACATTTAATCCATAGAGGCATTTTATCGAACACCTAACATACAATACGACACGTGTCCGATACGGACACCAAACGAACACGAAATTCACCCAAATTTCAGGGACACCTAGGGGACTCCTAGATCTAGCCCTAAATGCAAAGAAAACAGAAATTTAAATCAATTTGAAGAGTTTTACCTATAGGTGCAAAATTGCAAGAAAACTCCAAATGGGGGGTGTTCCTCTTGATGGCCAAATGTTCCAATTGAGCCCAAAACTGAGATTAACCTCCAGAAATATTAAATATACAAAAATTAGAACCTAATGCAAAAGACTAGGATGAAAAAGGAGATCAAATGAATAAATGAGAATTTTTGGAAGAGGAAAGAATACCTCTCTTTTCTCCAAGTGTAGGAATGATAAAAAGGAGGCAACCCTAATGAATAAGTGTTTAAATAGGGTAGGGATCCCTATGTGGCTGTTCATAGGTTCATTAATTAGGGTTAGGGTTCACTAAATGGCCTATGGGCTTAAGTCATGATCAATTAAATAGTTTAGCCATAAGTCATTTCATGAAATCTCAAACCGTGACTTAAATTCACCAAACCACATCCCCTCATTCTAAAACTATCCTCTAATGACTAAAATAGGTTAACTCAAGTTAGACTAGGGTCACCATGGTTAGGGTTAGGTTCTAGGCTAGTCCACTAGGTCTCAACAAGTCAAAGTCAAACTAGAATTTACCAATTCAACAAATCACCAAATAATTCAAATAAGTCAAAATGACCAAAATACCCCTAGGCTAAAAATGATAATTAATCATGCTAATGACATGGTTAGACTCTAGGTCATGCAGTCTCTCAGGTTTCACTAGCAGCACATCAAAATCACAAGTCATGACTTAAACCAATTTTAAAATAGTTTAAAATTTATTAAAAATTACTAAAAATCATAATGTGAATTAAATATCAATAATAATAATTATAATTACAAAATTTCAAAATTATCCTCATCTGGAAAACTGGGTGTTACAATCCTACCCACCTTAGAAAAATTTCGTCCTCAAAATTAAAAAAAATGAACGCATCCCCATTAGGTCAAACCCCCAGCAAATCAAAGTCGAAACATCACAATCCTACTGGTCGTGATTTTACGGTCTCGAACAGGGTAGCTACGCTATCTAGGCAATCACAAGCAATATACTGGCATATACTAATGGAATCACACAACAAGATGGAAAGAAGAACAGGAAGACAAACCTGCTAACCCGTCACCCGTAGCGTCGGTCTACTCGACTGTCAGCACAGAAGCCCTGCCCCTCTGGGGTGTATCCCTCTGTTGGTGCGGGGCACGGTGCTGCGCTACAGGTGGCCTAGCTCCCTCTATCTAATCCTTGACACTCAAGTAATATCTATCTTGATATTCCACTCAAATTCTCTAGGGCACCATCTATATGGCATCTATCCTGCAATCTAATAATCATACCCGTCTATCCAGAACCATGTCACCAGAATCCTTGTCACACCAGTAAGTATGGTTGCGATAATCCATAGAGTCCACAACTAATGTACATACATCTAGAATAATGGTATTTAAAATTTTCGCATTGCCGCTAGCTTGGCTGCGAAAACTTTAAATTCCCACACCCGAGAAATATATCCAAAATCAGACTCTATCTCATCGCCCAACCAACTGATATGGCCGTAGAAGACTCTAGATTCCATGACTGAGGCAACCTAGCCCATAATGTTATCTTGGTAGAAAATCAAGTCAATAATGAATACCAAGAATCAATTCAATGATGAACAAGGAAGATAGACAGATACTGTCAGAATCAAATTTTGGGATAGTATATAATGAGATTCTCAAGGGTCATCCCAGGAATCTTCTCAAGTAGTCCTAACTGTGATTGAGTGCCTCTCCGGTAAAGCCTATCCCTCCATCCCATCGCAGGCTCGCAGCAGTACAACTAAGTCGTCGTACTACCACGATATCACGTGTTCTATTTTGGATGAGATGTAGCTTTTACCTGTGACTGCTTGTTATTATTTATTAACAATACAACTTATGTGTGTATTCGAGATTTCTATGTATTCGAGTATATCTCGTATACATGCAGCTGGCATGCTGCGTTCCTAGTCCTATGTATTTTGGGACAGGGGCATTACAAGAGTCTTCCCGCCGTTAGGGGAAGGTAAATAACAAATTGTTTATATAGAACAAACATTGCTAATGAATGGTGTGAATTGACATGGAATACACCTACTATATCTCATAAAGATCCAAGAACTCCATAATATGATTATGATACAAGAAGAATGATACGTTTGTAAGAAATTGTAAATCAATTACCTGATGCATTTAATGATGCTGTAAAGGTAACTAGGTCACGTGTGCCAGCTATAAATATGCCAGTCAGAATCATTATTCCTGTTGGATAAATCTAAACAAGGTGGCAAATGAATCTACTACTACACGTTAAAAGCGTGGTAGGCCTATAGGTTCCAAGGATGATATTCCTAAAAAGAGTAGAGCTAATGAAACAACTTGTCCTAACAAAAGCCCGATAGTGGCTGGATGTAACGCTAAGTTGTGCCCCGACCGAGGGAAAGTTGCATAGCCTTCCACGGACCAAGGCTATGCGGGAAGCTTCATGAATGTTCTAGAAGATGGTTAGAATCTTCTAGAAGGCCACAGAATCTTTCGAAGGATCCGAGAATCTTCCAGAAGACTCAAGATCTTTTTAGATGTCTCATGATCTTTATGGATGTACTAGAAGCTTCCTTGTTCTTATTTAGTCCATAGAATATTCCTAGAATAATTATTGGAATATGCTGGTTCCAGATGGTTCTTGATGTTTTCCTGTAAGCCCTATGGGAACTATAAATAAGGGGGGAGGACTCATTTGTTTTCCACCACCAAAACTTGTAAGCATTCTCCAAGTAATAGAAGAATCCTTTACGAGTCTCATTTGCTCCACCCTTCTCTTAATTACTTAGCATTCTAGCTAAGCGAGTTTGGGAAGGCTTGCACGAGTCATCGAGAAGGAAGATAGTGCGTCGCACGCGACGAAGTATAGCCTAAAACACTAAGTCCATGACAAGTAGTATGAAAGCAAAGGTCGATCGTTCCCATTACTTCGTCCAAAGTAGTCCACGAGGAGCAACCCGCATCGCCTAAGAAGAAGACAATGTCCGTGAGGAAGGGCAAGCGTAAGGAACCGTCGATAGAATGGGCTCTTAGCGAGTTGGCATCCCGAATGGATATGCTGGAGAAAGGCATGACGGATATCAAGCTTCAACTAGTGCAAAACCAGACGGCTCATGAGGGGTTTACTATGGGCTGGTGAAGGTTGTAATCCATGCTATGGCGCTATTTTGGGAGAAACCCTGTGAGATGCAAGCCAAGTTCAAGGAGGAATACAAGGTACCAAGGCAGAGATTGTTGAACTGTACGAGATGCTAAAAACCAAGTTGATGATCCTCGAGAAGGCTATTCCTGGTGGTACGACTCCGAGGAGGGCGACGGCCCAGGAAGTGAAGTATCCAGAACCCAAGTCCTTCAATGGCGTGCAAGACGTGAAGGAAGTGAATAACTTCATTTGGAATATCGAGCGGTACCAAAAAGGCGGTTCCCATCGAGGATGAGACCGATAAGGTAAACACGACATCTCTTTATTTTTTGATGATGCTATGCTATGGTGGCACCGTAGGTGCATCGAAAAAGAGAAGGGACTTTGCTTGATCGAAACTTGGGAAGATGATGGAGATTAAGTCCAAGTATACCCTTAGAACATGGAGTATGGTGAGGTAGAGCTTGCGACAACCCAAGCACACCGAGTCCGTTAAAGAATATGTGGCAGAGTTCACCTGTCTGTTGCTTGATATTTCAAGTTTGGGTAAAGAAGATCGCATGTTCTTCTTCCTAGGTGATCTACAACCATGGGCGATGCAAGAGTTGTAGAAGCAACGCATCTCATTTCTAAACATGACCGTTGCAGCGGCCAAGAAGCTGATAGAGTATTGGCGGAACGATACCTCTAAGCCCAAGGTAAGGACTACCACTAAGTTCAATGTTGGGGAAGACAAAAAGAACAACAACAAAAAACCCTGCCAAAGAACAAGAAGTATACGAAGCCTCCGACGGAGCAAAAGATCGAGTGCTTCGTGTGCGGAGGGAACCACTTCGTACGCGATTGGAAAAAAATGGCAAGAGGGTGAACGTTGTCCAAGATGGGAAGGCCGAGGACGAGGAGCCTATGATGGGGGCTCACATAAGCGCCCTGTGCCTACTCAATACTTTGAAGAACATGGCGATCGTGGCCAAAGCTCCGAATCGAAAACTGATGTATATCGACGTAAAGATCAATAGCCACAACCCGAGGGCGATGGTCGATACGGGGGTGACCCACAACTTCATCTCGGATGCAAAGGTCCAACGTTTGGGTCTGGTGCTAGAGAAGACTCGAGCAAGGGGTGACCAAGGAGGTAAAGATCCAAGTGGAAGACTAGATGGGTGTCACCAGTCTCACGGCCGCACCACTTGACGACTTTAGCATGATCCTCAGGATGGACTTTCTCACATTGGCAAAGGCGATTCCAATGCCTCATCTGGGATTCGTTAGGATCATTATGGAGAGCTCCCCGTGCATATAACTATTGCACAAGGTGATCTTGCAAAGTAGAAGGCTCTCTCTGCCATACAACTTAAAAAAGGGATGCGACATAGAGAGATGACCTACCTAGCGGTGATCAAGACGGAGGAGGCGTCCATGTTGATAGATCTCCCTCCTCAGATCGATGACATCTTCGTGGAGTTCGGGGACGTCATACCAAAGGAGTTGCCAAAGAGGCTACCTCTGCAGAGGGAGGTCGACCATGCCATCGAGTTAGAGTCGGGCACGAAGTCGCTCGCCATGGCCCCGCCCGAGCTCTTCAAGTTGAAAAGGCAACTGAAAGAGCGGTCGATGCAGGTTTCATCAGACCGTCGAAGGCCTCGTACGATGCACCTGTGCATTCCAGAAGAAAAAGGATGGAAGCCTTTGTCTGTGCATCAACTATCGTATACTGAACAAGGTGACGGTCAAGAACAAATATTCTATTCTGTTGGTGGCTGACTTGTTCGATAAACTGGGAGGCATATAATACTTCTCCAAACTTGATCTGTGCTCGGGATACTATCAAGTTCGAATTACAAAAAAGGATGAGGAAAAGATGGCATCCATTATGACGTATAACGCATATAAATTTTTAGTTATGCTCTTTGGTTTGACAAATGCTCATACGACTTTTTGTACTTTGATGAACAAGATCTTTCATCCCTACCTGGATCAGTTCATTATGGTCTATCTCGACGATATTATCATGTACTCAAACACGATGGAGGAGCATATCAAATATTTACAAGCGGTTTTCCAGGTGCTGAAGGAAAGCCAGCTCTTCATTTAGTAGGAGAAGTGCTACTTCGCACAGGAAGTGGTGGTATTCCTGGGGCTTTGGATTCGGCATGGCATGGTTTGGATCGACGACACAATGATCTAGTCCATATGGGAGTGAGAGGCTGCCACCAGGCTGAAGGAGATGCGATCATTCCTAGGCCTGGCATACTACTACCAGTGGTTCATTCGAGGATATTCTGCTATCGCAGCACTATTGACCGATATATTGCGGAAGGATCGGACATGGAGTTCGACGCCAGAATACGATAAGGCATTCGAGGCACTCAAGAAGGCTGTGATGAAGGAGCCGGTCTTATCTCTACCAGACTACTCCAAGGCGTTCAAGGTGCATGGATGCGTCTAACTTCGCCATCATTGGGGTGTTGGAGTAGAAAGGGCACCCCATCGTATTCGAAAGCCGCAAGTTGAATAATACTGAGTGACGCTATATAGTGCTAGAGAAGGAGAAGACCACAATCGTATAATGCTTGCAAACATGGTGATACTACCTTCTCGGTACCAAGTATGTGGTCATGAGGGACAATGTTGCCACGAGCTACTTCCAGTCCTAGAAGAAGCTTTCCCCGAAACAGACGAGATGGCAGGACTTCTTAGTAGAGTTCAACATGAAGATACAGTACAAGCCCGATTAAAGAAAACTAAGTGGCCGATGCACTCAGCAGGAAGGTCGAGTGGCAAGAGTGTGTTTGCTCGAGGGGATATTCTGGACTATTTCAGAGTGGGTATTGCTGAGAACCCACTAACACAGGCCATAGTGAAGCTCGTTCATAGGGCAAAACGAGAAGGTTCTGGCTGAAGGGTGGGCTTTCTACACCAAGGGCGATAGGGTGGTCATGACTAAATAGAGTGGCTTGCGGAGATAGCTACTCAAGGATTACTATGAGACCAAGTAGGCTGGACACCCGGGACAGCAGCGGACCTTGGCGTTGCTGGAAGCCGTCTAATACTGGCCTCACATACGCGAGGATGTGGAGGATTACGTACGCACCTATGTTGTGTGCTAACGAGAGAAGTTGGAAGACCAAAGACCCGGGGGCCTGCTGGAGCCTCTTCCCGTGCCGAGTCGACTGTGGGAGAGCATATCGATGGACTTCATATCTGTCCTGCCGAAACTGGGGGTGCTTGGGTCCATTTTTGTGGTGGTGGACCAATTCTCAAAGTACGTGACCTTCATTGCTGCTTCAACGGACTGCACACCAGAGGAGACCGTACGACTATTCATCAATCACGTGGTAAAGTTTTGGGGCATCCCTGAGAACATAGTCAACGACCGAGAACCCCACTTCACAGGGAAGTTTTGGATGAAAGTGTCAAATTTCTCGGGACGGACTTGAACTTTTCGACCAACTTTCACCTATAGATGGTCAGACAGATAGAGCTGGTCAATTCCCTGCTCGAGGAGTAATTGTGACACTTTGTGAGTGCAAACTAGCGGGATCGGGTGCACCACCTGGACATCGATAAGTTCTGCTAGAATCTTCAACAGAGTGATTCGTCATATAATAGCTCATTCGAGTTAGTAATGGGCCGATAGCAGCTTGCCCTGCACACGCTGAGTGCGGGGTCCTTGAGTAGAAGCCCCATGGCCAACCAGTTTACTTCAGACTTCATAGCTAAGGCGAACATTGCCAAGACAGGAAGATAAAAAAATGGGCCGACGCAAGGCGAAGGCCAATCGAGTACAATGAGGGGGATATGGTGATGGTCTAGCTGTAACTATAACAGTTTAAGGTGTTATGGAAAGTGCATAAAAGACTGATTTGAAAGTACGAAGGTGTCACGACCCGCACCCATTTTTTGGGCACGAGCTCGTGAGCAAGCCAGCTACGTATCGAACGGACTCCAGTCCGACTCGGATACGTAAACGCTGTCAAGGCTATGGTATACTACCAAATCATGGCAAGGGTAAATCTATATCTCAATCCACAATAAATGTACGAAACATGAATGAACAAGTATGGGTCGTGGTCTGCAGCCCACTAGTATATATGTCCGATAAGACTCTAAAGAAAGTAATAAGAGTCTAAAACTGAATCAGAAAATATGAACTCTCATGATAAGGTATGAAAGCACAATCAGATAATAAACGTAATAATGATACCTGAATCCCGTAAGCGTATCATCACTTCCGCCATCCAGAACGACTAGCTAACTCCATGCAATCGCTAAACCTGAAGAGATCATCAGGTCCTCAGGGGACATAGAAAGATACATATAAACATGCCTATCTAACAGTTTAATCATGCATAAACTATAAACAAAAAATAAGTAAAAAATGAGACATACACATGGCAAGAGACTACGACCAAACTGCTAATAAGTGACTAACGACAAGTG
The DNA here is from genome assembly GCA_029216955.1 of Iris pallida. Lineage (NCBI taxonomy): Eukaryota > Viridiplantae > Streptophyta > Magnoliopsida > Asparagales > Iridaceae > Iris > Iris pallida. The sequence goes on along the minus strand of JANAVB010023996.1, from coordinate 5,591,400 downwards.
GCTACTGACAGGTGATTATGAACTGGAATACCAGAACAACTACACGTAACTGAACTGCTGGATGAATAAGTAAACACGAGATCAATGGAATACAAAACACTTACCCCGAGTGGACTCGCAGGTTTGAACTAATTACTAACCCTCGTCCCGAGTGGACTCTCTGGTTAGTTCTAATAACTAACCCTCGTCCCGAGTGTGGACTCTCTGGTTAGTTCACGGCAAGGCACCCTCGTCCCGAGTGTGGATTCTCTGGTGCAAGTACAGCATCCTCGTCCCGAGTGTGGACTCACGGATGTATACAGATCAAGGAAAACACCCTCGTGCCGAGTGGACTCTCTGGTGCCAATGAACACGACAAACACCTTCGTCCCGAATGTGGACTCTCTGGTGCAACGGATCAACCCTCGTCCCGAGTGGACTCTCTGGTTAAGGAAAAATGATACAGGGAAATAGCAGTTCAACTACATGTACTCGTTCTACGACACGACTTAGTCAGGGTACATGTGAGACAAGGTACGACTCAGTCAAGACACAGTCAAGTCCAGTATAACTACATCGTCAAATCAAGAAAGACCATAATCTGGTGAGCACGGTATATAGAAACTAAAAAAATCAAGTCAACTAGAAAGCTAATGAATCATATAAAATCTATAACAAATAGAGTATATATGATGATACAATAATAACATAAAAACGATAAACATAAAATAAACTGTAGAGGGAGGCAAGATATCTTGCCTGGTGGTAGCATGTAGATCAAAATACATCTCATCAAACTAATAAGCCACATGAGTCAAATCTCACAATAGTCCCCAAAAGCTGTAAAATAGCATCCACAGCGGCTGTTGCTCTGGCCGCTACTGTTGTCGACTCTGTTTCAGTGGCCGCGTGGCGGCTCTGTCGCCGGCCGGCAGCCCCGTGGTGGCGCGCGGGGATGGGGTGGTCGGGTGGGAATTTTGGTTGGCTATATTTAGGGTTTTGTTTTCTGTAGTCATCATATATATATATGAATAGGTCAGGAACTTGCGCTCGGCTGTGGGGATTTCCTGTGCGCGGGGGGGGGGGGGGGGGGGGGGGGGGCTGAGCGTGGGTTTGGGCCGGGCTTGAGGTAGCTGCTGCTTCTTGGTTTTTAGTTGTGGCCTTTCTATTTCCTTTGTATACAATTATATATGTACACATATACATTATGTATATTCTCCCCATTTATACATGTATATATATATATATATATATATATATATATATATATATATATATATATATATATATATATATATATATATATATAACACTGGCTAAAGCCTTCATTGAAAAGAAAAATGAGAGGTTGGAACCGAGAGATAGCCCAAGTTCCTACAAAATGTGGGGGTAGCCCTAACAAAGGTCCCGACTAGAAACGTCTTTAGCCAATAACAGGTTTTTTTTTGCAGAAAAGAAAAATAGAAAGTCAAAACAGAATTCAAATTTGAAAAAATGAAAACGTTGGCGGGGGTGTAGGGCCCGCCGGGGCATACAGCGTGTGGCCCGAGGGGGCGTTGGGCCCGATGGGGCATGCGGCCAGGTGCACTGATCGAGAGAGCAACACGCAGCCCGAGGGGGCACACGATACGAGATGGGCGCGTAGCCCGGGGATGGGGCGCGCGGCCCGGGGAGGAGGGTCCGGGGCCTCCGGCGAAGGAGGCCGGAGGCGGAGGGGGGTGGCCCGACATCAGTGGGGGTGGGGAGAGAGGGGGGTTCCGATCACCAACCGGCCGCTAGTACGTCTCACGGAGGCGGCGGATGGGGCGGGGGGGCGGGGGCCGGTGAGCACCAGCGGTGAATGACGCGGGTCGGACGGTGGGGGGTAGGGCGGAAGGTCTCCGGCGCCCGACGGACGGGAGCCGGTCGGAAGAGAAAGGGGAGGGAGGGAGGGGCGACACCGGGCAGATTGGGCGAGGAGCGCCGGATGGGGCGGAGGACGGGGGAAGGAGAGGGAAAGGGGGAGGGGAGAGGAGAGGGAAGGGGAGGGGGAATGATGGCCGCCGAGAGGGAGGAGAGAGGCACGGCCGGCCAGCAGGGGAAGGAGTTACCACCGACGGGGGGGGGTCCTCCTGCAGGAGCCGAAGAGATCTGCTGGGTCCGCCAGTGGGGGGGGAGCTAGGAGGGGCCAATGACGCCGCGGGTGGGAAGCAAAACTTCGCCGACGGCTTCGCATCCACAACGGCCCACGAGGGGGGCACGCTGGGGGTGGGCGCTGCCGTGGAAGGAGGGACGAGCGCCGCTGGCAGAGGAAACCTGACCGTCGCCGAGGGAGAGGCCAGGCCGGGGCTCGCCGAGGACCACTACGCCGGAGCCGTGTTGGGAAGGGGGGCGAGTATGACGGTGCAGCCGCCGACGCCGACGAGGGGGGAGCCACGGACGTCGGAGGGAAAGCTGGAGAAGCTGGAGGGACGGAGACGGGGACAGCTCTGGGGCTGTCGGAGGTCAGGAGGAGCGACGACTGTAACCACTTGAGGGAGAGAAACGCGGGGGGGGGGGACGACTCTGCAGAACGAGGGGCGACGAGGGGAACGGCGAGGGTAGGTACCGGCCACGACAGAGGAGCCGCGAGACGAGGCGCCGGGGAGGGAGGCAGAGGGCCGAGGGAGGGCAGAGTAACGTCGGCAGGGACGAATGGCGCAGGAGGGGGACCGGACGCCCGATGCCTCGCTCGGTGGCGCCTCTGAGGATGTCGATTCCGTGGAGGACTACTCCGAGGAGGATGGAAGCCCCCGAGGACGGCTATGCCGGTGGCCGGGAGGCTAAGGTGGGGGTGGAGAAAATGAGGGGGGAGGCTGCACTGCTAGAAGTCGCCCGGCCAGGGGGACCCCGGCCAGCCGTGGTGGCCGGCGAGTGGAGAAATGGGTGGGGGGAGGCTGCCGAGGAGGAAGAAGATCCCCGGACCCGCGGCCAAACCGAGGGGGCCGACCGGCCACCAGAGCCACCAGGCCACCGGCGGGCTGGGTGGGGCGACGACGATCAGAGGAGTGAGTCTCTTCCCATTCCCCATTTGTGTATATATATATATATATATATTTTATATATATATATATATATATATATATATATATATATATATATATATTACATGTCTATATATATATATATATATATATATATTTTTCATATATGTATATATATGTAAAATATATATATATATATATATATATATATATATATATATATATATATATATATATATATATATATATATATATATATATATATATGTATATATATACATGTATATATACATGTATAAATGGAATATATATATATATATATATACACGATCAATATCTACAATCAAGACATATACAATATATATACGATGGCTATATATACACCATATAATATGTATACATACAATCAAGACATATTATCACTATATATATATATATATATATATATATATATATATATATATATATATATATATATATATATATATATATATATATACACACACGATCAATATCTACAATCAAGACATATACAATATATATACGATGGCTATATATACACCATATAATATGTATACATACAATCAAGACATATTATCACTATATAATAAAATATATATATATATATTATCACTATATATATATATATATATATATATATATATATATATATATATATATATATATATATATATATATATATATATATACACGATCAATATCTACAATCAAGACATATACAATATATACGATGGCTATATATACACCATATAATATGTATACATACAATCAAGACATATGCAATATATATACGATGGCTATATATAAACCATATAATATGTATACTTACAATCAAGACATATTAGCATGATCATTCGTCATCCCGAGATAGGAAGGGACGAGAATCAATGGTACAGAAAGCAAGAAAGTATAATCGATAGCAAATATGGAGTTTTCAAGGACGTAGAGAATTTCTAGGAGAATTTTTAAGGCAGTATGGATTGAGATTTCTAAGGATTTAGTCAGATGCGCAGGCTCGTATCAGTACAGTTACGTAACCGATACGATATGCTCTGACCTGCATAGGCCACCAAAAAAAACTTGTCACGACCCGTACCCGTTTTTCGGACACAAGCTTGTGAGCAAGCCAGCTACGTATCGAACGGACTCCAGTCCGACTCGGATATGTAAACACTGTCAAGGCTATGGTATACTACCAAATCATGGCAAGGGTAAATCTATATCTCAATCCACAATAAATGTACGAAATATGAATAAACAAGTCTGGGTCGTGGTCTGCAGCCCACTAGCATAAATGTCCGATAAGACTCTAAAGAAAGTAACAAGCGTCTAACACTGAATCAGGAAACATGAACTCTCATGATAAGGTATGAAAGTACAAGCAAAAAATAAACATAATAATGATACCTGAATCCCGCAAGCGTATCATCACTTTCGCCATCCAGAACGACTAGCTAACTCCATGCAATCGCTAAACCTGAAGAGATCATCAGGTCCTCAGAAGACAGCAAGATACATATAAACATGCCTATCTAGCAGTTTAATCATGCATAAACTATAAACAAAAAATAAACAAGAAACAAGACATACACATGGTAAGAGACTACGACCAAACTGCTAATAAGTGACTAACGACAAGTGGCTACTGACAGGTGACTATGAACTGGAATACCAGAACAACTACACGTAACTGAACTGCTGGATAAATAAGTGAACACGAGATCAATGGAATACCAATCCCTCGCCCCGAGTGGACTCGCAAGTTTGAACTAATCACTAACCCTCGTCCCGAGTGTTGACTCTCTGGTTAGTTCATGACAAGGCACCCTCGTCTCGAGTGTGGACTCTCTGGTGAAAGTACAGCATCCTCGTCCCGAGTGTGGTCTCATGGATGTATATAGATCAAGGCAAATACCCTTGTTCCGAGTGGACTCTCTGGTGCCAATGAACACGACAAATACCCTCGTCCCAAATATGGACTCTCTGGTGCAACGGATCAACCCTCGTCCCGAGTGGACTCTCTGGTTGAAGAAAAATGATACAGAAAAATAGAAGTTCAAATACATGTACTCTTTCCACGACACGACTTAGTCAGGGTACAGGTGAGACAAGGTACGACTCAGTCAAGACACAGTCAAGTCCAGTATAACTACATCGTCAAATCAAACAAGACCATAATCTCGTGAACACGGTATGTAGAAACTAAATAAATCAAGTCAACTAGAAAGCTAATGAATCATAAAAAATCTATAACAAATAGAGTATCTATGATGATATAATAATAACATGAAAACTATAAACATGAAATTAAACTGTAGAGGAAGGCAAGATATCTTGCCTGGTGGTACCATGTAGATCCAAATATTAGGGTTATATACTAAAAGCATCACTTTTGTAGTAACCTTATTTCCTTCAATTTTGAATAAGAATCGTATGGGCAAATGTTTGCATATTGTATTTGTTGCAAGTGTTAATACAAATGTCTGATATTCTATATTATAGATAATATGGTGTGTGGTGTCACACAGAAGATCATATTATCAGTTCCCTATGGAGTATATAAATAGTTCACAACCTAGATGGACTTGGACAATCTATTGGAAAGGTTGTAGTGTAATCTGGTATTAGTCTATCTTGACTATAGGTTTACGCTAGCACACTTTGTGTGTATTAAACAGGACCACTTGAGGTTGTTCCCTTTGTACTGACTACATAAGAGAATAAACACCTCTGTTATTATGGATGCTTGTGCTCTTAATTCGGATATAATAACGGACATGTATATGCAGTGTGCATTACTTTGACTCATAAAAGAGTGAAATTCATTATGGATCAACAACCTCTATGAATTGGATAATAATATTGTATGTATGATGGGCTATTAATTATAAATGGAATCTATATCCCGATACATCGGGTTGATGATGTCCCCTTTAGGAGCTCGTAAGGATTGTCATGTAAACCCTACAGGTGGATTATATCCGACATGATAAATAAAGTTGAGCGGTACTACTTATTGATAAAAGATGTCGAATCAATATAGTTGTCAGTAACTTAATTTAATCGACGGATATACGATATCTTAACATTGGGAGCCAAACGAGCATATAATAAAAGGAGCCCACAAACATAATTTGGGATTAGGGAGGTAGTGCAACAATAGCTCATTAGTGGACCGAGCTATTGTTAATGGGCCTGGATTGTGTGTTCGGGCTGAACACGGGATATCCAGATCCGTTAGGAGGCCTAACCCTAATTTTTTCTCATGGTCCCTGTCGTAGCCTATATATATCCTCTATTCTCTGGCCGCCAGATTACTAATCAAAAATCTGAAACTTTCTCTAAATTCGTGATTCACGTAAGGAGAGAAAGAGAGGGCTGCCAAGGAGAAGAAAATGTTAGGAGATCGTCGCCCACACGATGTCCAACTCGAGGAAGGAATACGTGCAGAAGATCATGGGGTTGTCCGCTCGAGATTGCCAGGAATTACTTGTCTTCTTTCTGTCGCAGGTATAATTCTTGAACCCTAGTTTGTGCCTATGAAGGGTTAGAACACGTATTAGATCTGTTTAACTTTCTATCGATTAATACGCACACTAAGAAAGGGTCCTGGGAATCCCCAGTTCCATCACCAAATACAACTCATCCACAGGAGTCAAATCTTACAATAGTCCCCAAAAGCTGTAAAATGGCCTCCACAGCGACTGTTGCTCTGGCTGCTGCTGCTGTCGACCCTGTTTCAGTGGTCGTACGGCGGCTCTGTCGCCGGCAGGCAGCCCCGTGGTGGCGCACGGTGGCCCTGGCGACGCGCACGAGGATGGGGTGGCCGAGTAGGAATTTCGGTTGGGTATATTTAGGGTTTTGTTTTCTGTTGTCATCATATATATATGAATAGGTCGGGAACTTGCGCTCGACTGTGGAGATTTCTTGTGTGGGGGGGGGGGGGGGGGGGCTGAGCGTGGGTTTGGGCCGGGCTTGAGATAGCTGCTGCTTCTTGGTTTTTAGTTGTGGCCTTTCTATTTCTTTTGTATACAATTATATATGTACACATATACATTATGTATATTCTCTCCATTTATACATGTATATATATATATATTTTATATATATATATATATTATATATTTATATATATTCTCTCCATTAATAATTATGTATCTCCATTTATATATATATATATATATATATATATATATATATATATATATATATATTGTCACGACCCGATCCGAAAAAAAATTATATATATATATTGTCACGACCCGATCCTAAATAATTGGGTCGAACCGGATCATGCCCAGCCTGCACCGTTGTTGAGACGGCGGCAGTAAGCTGTTCCATTAGCAGGAAACCATAACAATAACATCTATATTTGTCACAACTCAATAATTGGAATAAAACTTTATTAAACATTTGAAATAAATACAACTGAAATTTAAAAGTACTGAAATAAATGCTAAATTCAAATAAATAGAGTTTTTTAATAAAACAATAAAACTGGAAAAAAGAAATCTATCTAAGCATTCGGCTCATCGGCCTCAGTCCCTGCGTCCTCCAATGGGGACTCTGGCAGCACTACGGGGTACAGAACAGGGTCGTAGTAGCTGCTGTACAACAGCTCAGCATCCTCAATATCCCCTAAAAATGTATCTCCAGTCAGAAGGGAGCAAAGTACAATTCATGCTAATTTAAACAGTTAAAATAAATAATAGAATCATGCACTTTTAAACAGTTTAAAAATGAACAGTTTTCTAGCAGTAAAATAATATAATTTGAATAGGCAATGAATATGACCGGCTTGGGTTGTACAGTTGTATCCTATTGATACGATACGGCTTATTCCCGTGTGTATGAGGGGTAAGCTAATACAGTTCTAAGTTATCAGTTGGATGTGGTCATAAATATTACACTATTCCCCCAGTTCCCAACAGTCAATCAGTCAGTGCTCTCCGAGAGAGTTTCGTATTGCATCGTGGTTTAAACTTGCAGTAAAACGATTATTAAAATAACTGTAAACTAACATAAATAGTACTTGCCTCAAATGAACTGGACTAGAAAGTTGGAGACTTCGAGATGGGAATTTAGGATCGTCCTCGAATTCCTACATTCGAGAAATTGACTCAGAATCCAGGGTTACCAATCTAACTACGCTAGTTGAAATCTCTAATTGTGTCCTAATCAATTTTAATTCTTTATTAACAAAATACGAATAAAAACACGATTATTGGTGCGTTGAATTAATAACGAGGGAAAGATCGTTTAAACTTTGTATTTTGGGAAAAACTCGTCGATACCAAATTAATTGATTAAAACTTTGTATTTTTATATTTATACATATAAAACTAAATTTCTTATTTTAATGAGAAACACATGATCGTTGTTTAAATATTAAAACTTGTAAATTTTAATGTGAGAAAACTTTATTAATTTCTATATGAAAATAATTATCTATTTCGATTTACGCGTACGCTAAAAGAACTCGCAAAAACCAGCAAATCAACAGAAAACCTACGCTACTAAATTACAAGTCACAGAGCCAACAACCAGCTGGGCTTATGCCCATTATAATTTATTTACAAAAATTAAAATAAGATAAAATGATCGTTAGTTCTAAAACTTTCTATAATTAATTATGAGTAAATTAAATGATAAAAAATAAAGTAAATATTTAATGAGTCTCAGACATGGTCCAATCGTCATTTAGGCTAATGTCTCAACGTCCGGGCGAAGCCGGTTTCGTTTGCACTTAGCCGGAGCCCATTGACCAATACGGTCGTCGCCCAAAAACCAAAATATGACTAGTATTTTCCGAAAACTATTTTAAAATCATTTTAAAAATACAATTAAATTTTACGAAAAATCCGGCAGCATTTCCTCTATTTTTGGTTAACCCAAAAACTAGAAAAGTGTGCCAATATTTTTCTGCAAAATCCCAAACCAGGGAATCCCAAAATATATATATATATAAAAATAACCACAACCATTTCCAAATTAATTCGGAACGACCCGAAACGAATTCGGGAAACCGAAACCAACCAAAAATCGTCACAGCACAATATCGGAAAAAAATCTAAAAATCAAATCATCCAGAAAACTATTTCAAAAAGTTTCGGAAATAAAGAAAACTAACTAACAGAAGCTTTCCGACGTTTCTCGAAAAATCCCGGGAACGACGTTCACCCAAAATCGAATTTTTGAAAGAAAATTCGTGGACCAACTCATCATCGACACGGGGAGGGACGAACTACTGTGATTAACCAAGGTTTACCCAAAATGACAGAATCCGAAGGGTTGCCTCGGACTCGGGATGCACAAATCCACATATCAGACTCGAAATCCAGCGAAGAGTGCTGGACAGGAGCTATCAGCGGACAGCCTCGGGGTGCGCCGGGGTGGTGGTCGGGCACGGGACAGCACGTGGGGTCAACGCTGGGTCGCGGCGGTAGAGCGCCGGGCGACCGAGGAAACACGCCGGGGGCGCTGGGTTGGCAGCGGGAGCTCGGGGTCGGGGCGCTGGCGCTCGGGAGTCAGGCCGGGAAGGTCGCCGGTACGCGGCGAGGGCTGGAGGAGGCCGGCGGAAGGCCGGAGGGTCGGGGCGCCGGCGTCGGGTCCGCGTGGCGATGGGCGCCGAGAAGGGCGCTGGGTGGCTGGGTTTTTGAGGAAGATGGGTTGAGTGGAGAGCTCGGAAGGTTGCTCTCTGGAGGGGGTTGAAGTGAAGGGAAGTTTGGGGAAGAGTGGAGGTAGATGGGTGATCTCTTGGACAAGTAAAGAGAGGGGTAGAGTTGGGTTCTGTGAGTAGTTGGAGTGGTGGGTTAGTGTGTGGGTGTTATAAGGAGAAATGGTGTAGTGCTGTGGGTGAACGTGAGTAAATGTAGGGTGAGAAGAGTGTGGGGAAAATAGTACGTGGGGTGAGGGGAGAGATCTGGTCCACTTGGACCAGATCCAAAAGAATTTAGGAAATATATATATATATATTTTTTATTAAAACCAAATCAGATTTCAAAGAATAGGACTTGGACTGGGTCTGGGTTCGGGAATCGGGTCCGGGCTCGAGTCTGGTCCGCAAATCAAAAACCCTGAATTTAATTTTGAATTTAATTTTAAAACTTATAAATACTAATAATAATAATAATATTTAATATTAATAATCTTCACACTATAAAATTGGGTTTCATAATCTTCCCTCCTTAGAAAATTTCGTTCTCGAAATTAAAGGCAGGGTTAGGGGTTACCTTAAGTCTCAAACAGGTACGGGTACTGCTCCCGCATCTGGTCTTCTCGTTCCCAGGTCGACTCGCTTGGTGAGTTGTACCGCCACATAACTATGACTATATGCTCACGGTGTTCCTGGTTCTCTTCTCGCCTCTGTCCAATATCGCCACTGGCTTCTCCGGCACTGTGAGGCTGGGTCCAATCTCCAGCTCCGAATGGTCCAAGATATGGCTCGGGTCCGAGATGTAGCGCCTCAGCAGCGAAACATAGAAGATGTTGTAGACGCCTTCGAGACTTGGGGGTAGAGCCACCCGATAAACCACTTCTCCAATCCTGTTAAGTACTTTAAATGGACCAATATACCTGGGGCTTAACTTTCCTGCTCTGCCAAAACGGATTGTTCCTCTGGTAGGAGAGATCTTCACAAACACACTGTCGCCTTCTTCAAACTCCAAAGGCATATCCCGGTACATTTTGTTGGCTCCAGGATGTATGGAATACTGCGACTGGTGCGCTTCTTGCATCAGCTCGTTCCTCAGTTCGCCAGTTGGTACGCAAAGTCTCGTACCATTCTTCGGTGCTCCGTCGCTGACGATTGAGAATCCTTCAAGTGTTCCTGCCAGCACTTGGTCTCTGAGTTTACAAAGCGTCTCGTCTTGGAATTGTGCCTCCTTGACTCTGTCCATAAGACTTGAACGCACTTACAACTGCATCAATGATGATTCAGCTCCTGGTACGATGGCTTCTCTTCCCAGTTTCTTCATTTCCTCTTCAGGCAGTACAATTTCCAATCCAAGCTTCTCCATGTCCTCCAGCAAATGACGCTCCTTGGTCAAGAACATTGCTATCGGGTATCGACTAAGTGCATCTGCAACAACATTAGCCTTACCCGGATGATACTGCAGGTTGATGTCAAAGTCCTTCATCAGCTCCAGCCATCGTCTCTGTCCCATGTTCAGCTCCTTCTGAGTGAAAACATATTTCAGACTTTTGTGGTCCGTAAATATTTACACTCTCTCTCCATAAAGGTAGTGCTTCCATAGCTTCAATACAAATATCACTGCTGCAAGCTCCAAATCATGTATGGGATAGTTCTTCTCATGAGTCCGTAATTGTCTAGATGCATAAGCAATTACTTTCCCGTGTTGTTAAAGAACGTAGCCCAATCCCTTTCCGGAAGCATCACTATAGATTGAGAAACCACCGATACCTGCGGGTAGCGCAAGTATCGGCGCCGTTGTAAGCCTCTTCTTCAGTTCCTCAAAAGCTGACTGGCAAGCTTCAGACCAAATGAAATCCTCGTTCTTCCTGGTAAGCTTCGTTATTGGTTCAGTAATCTTGGAGAAATCCTTCACGAACTTCCGGTAGTAGCCAGCTAAACCCAAAAAGCTTCTGATCTCTGCAACCGAGCTTGGTGCAGTCCACTTCTCAATAGCAGCTATCTTCTTTGGATCCACCGAAATTCCTTTTTCTGTGACAACATGGCCCAAAAATTTCACTTTGTCTAAAAAGAATTCGCATTTGTATAGCTTACCATAGAGCTTCTCCTTCCTCACGGTACTCAGCACTTTTCTCAGGTGCTCTTCATGCTCTTCCTCAGTCTTCGAGTAGATCAGTATGTCATCAATAAAGACAACAACAAACTGATCCAGGTATTCATGGAAAACCTTGTTCATGAGGTTCATGAATGCTGCAGGAGCATTCGTCAGTCCAAACGGCATGACCAAGAATTCAAATTGCCCATACTTGATGTTGAATGCCGTCTTGGGAATATCCTCCTTCCACTACCAAAATAAGTGGATTTAGCGACGCCCAAAAACGTCGGAAAAACAACAAAATCTGTCGCTAATATGTATCACCGACGTATTTACCGACGTTTAGGTTTTGTCGCCGTTTCCTTAGTCGCTGATTACAAAAACGTCGCTGAACGTCGCAATTACCGACATTCAGCGACGTAACATTACGTCGGTGAGTTATCGACGTTTATCGTCGTTCCGTCGGTATATTAGCGACGTATATGTAGTCGCTACACGTCGGTAAAGACCTGGAATATTTACCGACGTCTACCGTCGTTTCGTCGGTAATATAGCGACGTGAATTTTGTCGCTAGACGTCGTAAAGGTCCTGTACATTTTTGCAGCTAGTGTCGGTAAACGTCGGTAAATACGTCGGAGAGCTGTACTTTTTTGCAGTTAGTCGTCGGTAAATGTCGGTAAAACGTCGGAAAAATATATTATTTGCAGCTTGTCGTCGGTAAACGTCGGAACACGACGTCGCTAAACGTCAGTAAGCGTCGCTAAACGTCGCTAAAGTTGTAAAAAAAATAAAAAAAAATAAAACACAGATTCTTTATTACCACTCACAATTCTATAAAACACATATAGGTACACATTCAAATCCCCACTCACAATTCCAAATCACAGCGCATTCAAACCCCCACTCACAATTCCAAATCACAGATAGCTTTAATCTAAGTTAATTAACATCCAATCCAAACACAATTAACATTTATCGACGAAGGAATTAACATCCAATCCAAACAAGTCACAAGTCAATTCGATACAAACACAACTAACATCCAATACAAACATCCAATCATAAGTCACAAACATAAGATGATACAAACACAAACAAAAGTCCTAACTAGGACTACTAGTGATCTGGTGCAGGAGGGGCACCGCCGCGACGAAGGCGTAAAAACTCCTCATACTCCGCAAGTGAAATCGATACAGATGGAGCGCCAGGCTGTGACGTCGGTAGAGTCGGTGTCGAAGAAGAAGGCGGTGGAGGCGGCGGAGTCGACGACGATGAAGGCGCACCCAGAGTACCAGCATGCTCCAACGCTGTAAGTCGCTGGTTGTATGAATCCATGATAGATAACATTCTACCACTGCTCTGGACCATCGAATCCTGCACCAATCTCACCGTCTCGGCCATGGTCACCTGTCCTGTCTGCAACTCCGTCACCGTGCGCTCTAACCCTCCAACGGCGCGCTCTGTCCTCTCAGTCGTCTCCCTGAGGTCTATAATGCCGCGGTCGAGCGCATCCAATCGTGCTAGCAGCGCAGGATCGTCCGTAGGATGCTGAGACTGCTGCTCGATCCGTCGTAGCAGGTCGTCACGGAGAGACTCCATCATCTGGTGGACTCGGGCAGACTCCTGGGACGGCTGTGGACCATGCACACTAGCAGGAGATGTCCTAGAGGACTGGGTCGCAACTAGGGTGCCATAGGATCCCGTACCGTAGTACGTACCCCTACGGAGGCCACCAGCGGCGGTCATCCACAGCTCGTCCGCCGACGGAGCTTGAGTGGGCTGCGAGGAAGTACCGGCCTCTCCTGCATCAGGTGCACTAGCAGCCGCCCGTTCCCGCAGCCTCGTATACTCGGCCTAGAAAGTATGGATAGTACTCTATGATTTCTAATTTCTAATTAATGTACTTATTTTTACTAACTTCATGAATATTTATTTGCATCATATTTACTAAGTTATATTAAAATGGACACGAAGTATTACATTAAGATAACGTATTGTAATACTTACATAGGTCTGCTCGGCCCTCTCGTCAATAAGGACTCCGCCCTTCCGATGGGTGGCCAGGAAGACGGTTACCATGTCGGCGTTACCGACCTTCCTTACCTGTAATTAAATATATTATCTTAGTAATAATTTATCGGATTTGCATTAAAATAATATTTCTAAAAGAGAAAGACATACCAGACGACGGAAATGTTCCGTCATCGGAATCGACCCACCGCACCACTTCGAGGCATGTTGCCTAGCCGCCTTAGCCTTCTCCGACTTCTCCTTGTACCTTGGCTCGTTGAATCGAGCCTTCATCTCATTCCACTGATCAGGGGTGATCCAACCTTTGATCGGCTTTCCGGCACGATCATGTTCCTTCTGATCATTAATAGAGTCGCGGATCAGCTTAGCAGCGACGGAAGGAAACATCCCCTCGATCTGTTCGGCCCGGTGCGGCGGATAGTAAAACATATCCTAGAACAGTACGAAACCAAATATTTATCAGTTATATATAATATGCATAAATTAAATGATTCATGTTAAAAATAAATCTATTTTAACCTTGAAGCGCGTAAACCAGAAGTTCTTCCTTTCGTCTGGAGCATCAGAGTAGTTAATCCAGGGACCACCATAATTATGCCTCAGCATATCGCCTAGGCGTCTCTGTACCCCTGGAGGACGATATCTATACATACATATTATATTCATGAAAAAAGTTAATTTATGATAAAAACAGAAGAAAAAAAATCATAAACCAAAATACCTACTTTGTACCGTCGGCCCAGATCTCCGTCCTCCCCTCCTCCGGAGTTGCGCACGCATCATCTTCATGATGCTGGTCGGCCGTCGGCGCATCCTCCTCGGCCATCTGCTCATCCGTCTCCATCGTCGTATCAACATCAGGAACGCTAGACGGGGGAGCCCTCTCAACAGGTCTGGAACTACTCGTCCCAGGAGATATGCCACGTGACGTCGTCCCAACCGGCCCAGCTACTGTCCGATATGGAGGAGTAATCGGCGACGAGGATCCAGAGCCGGTACCAATAGGAGGTACCGAAGGCAAACTCCGTCCCCTAGCAGTACCTGTAGGAAGTACCGGAGGATCCCGACCTCCTCGTGGCCCTCGCAAATGTCCGCGACGACCTGCCATACCTGATAACAGCATATGATAGTACAAGATATAATAGAGACTAGAAATATGACAGTACAACAAATAATAGAGACTAGAAATATAACAGTACAACAAATATTAGAGACTAGAAATATGACAGTACAACAAATAATAGAGAATAGAAATATGACAGTACAACAAAGATAATAACCAAGATAACATATGATGATACATTCTACAATAAACATCTAAGTCCAGATAATATATTCTAGAAGAAACATCTAAGTCCAGATAAGTATATCTCTCTCAATCATCTTCAGAATAATCATCTTGTTCGTCTTCCTCGACCTCATCTTCCTCTTCCTCCTCATCTTCACTTTCGTCTTCACCTTCGTCAGCTTCGTCTTCCTCTTCGAATAATTCTACATCTTCTACATTATGTGTCGTGTAATGCGTAACTTCCGTGGAGTCCACATCGACAATATTGGTTACAGGAGGTAGCTCGTCCTCCTGGTAAGCTTTTTCATCAACATCAAAAGTATCTCTAGCTTTAGTCTTGTATACTGCCCACCAGTCAGACTTCGTTGCTCCCCGTCTCGGATAAGCTGTGAAATACACGAGCTGAGCCTGAGTTGCTAGGACAAACGGTTCGTAGCCTTGATATCTACGCTTGTAGTTTATATCCACAAGACCATGCTTGTCAATTTTCCAGCCTTGATTTTCAATCGGATTGAACCATTCACACTTGAACAACACGATCTTTGCAGGTTCTCTGCCATAATTATATGACAACTCCACAATCTCTCGCAAGATGCCAAAGAAATCATTTCCTGGATCGACGTCTTTGTAGTTCGAAGACTTGATACACAAACAACTGTTCTTCGTGGAATCAAGATCCAGGAAGCTGTCTCTGATCGGAGCATTTGTCAACTTGAACCGAAAGCCATTGACACAATAACTTGGCCATGTTTTAACAAAAGTAATTGGTCCCTTGGCAAGAGTTCTAATTAATTCAATCTCGGGTGAAATTAGACGATCGACCTGAATATCAAAGAAGAGATAATAAGTTATTTATTGCGCAGTTGCATTAGAAGAGGCCAGTAAATATTACCGAACTGCTTACATATTTGCTCAACCAAGAAGGAAAATGACGTCTCATTTCTTGTTCTAATGCTTCGTCTGTTAGGTAGGGTCTAACCAGCCTCAACTCATCATTATATGTGCTGGAAAACAACGAAGCATTATAACGATTAGTACAATAATATTAGCTTATACTATTACATTGAGATGATGTAAACTCATCATTCCTTACTTACCCCTCTAGCTTCTCCACTTCATCCTCGTCGCAATTGAGTAATACATACAACTGAGCAGCCCTTAGCTCTTCGTCATTCAAATATCTCTTCTTCATTTTCCCCGAAGGCTTTCCGGACGCATTGAATACTTTCAGTATTCCATCATTAAATTCTTGATATCCGTCGTCGTTTCTCGGAGCCCTCGTTCGATTCGTAGCAACATGAGGTTTGAAATAGGAGGAGCAGCAATTTGTAATCTCCTCGAGAATATAGGCTTCACAAATAGAACCCTCGACCCGAGCCTTATTTTTTACCTTTCTTTTTAGGTGATTCAAATGTCGCTCGAACGGGTACATCCATCGATATTCGACGGGTCCACCAACACGTGCCTCGTAGGAAAGATGAATCGGCAAATGCTCCATAGAGTCGAAGAATCCAGGAGGAAACACCCTCTCTAGCTTGCACAGTGTTACCGCAATGTCCTTCTCTTGCTTTTCTAGACGATCAACGAGCAATTTCTTAGAACAAAGGTCCCTGAAGAATATGCTAAGCTCCGTCAATGGATCCCAAACTGCCTGCGGTAAGAATTTCCGAAATGCAATCGGAATTAACCGCTCCATGAATACGTGACAATCATGGCTCTTCATACCTGTCAGTTTGTTCTCCTTGAGGTCGACGCATCTTCTCAAGTTTGAAACATACCAATCTGGAAATTTCAGACCTTGAATCCACCTACAAAGTCTCACTTTATCCTCCTTCTCCAGTGAGAAAATTGCCTTAGGCTGCTTCAACTTTCCATTCCCGTCCTCTATCAAATGCAATGCAGGACGTCTACATATTTCTTTCAAGTCCAATCTAGCCTTAGGATTGTCTTTCGTCTTCCCCTTTACGTCCATTACAGTATTAATTATGTTGTCAAACACATTCTTCTCAATATGCATGACATCAAGGTTATGTCTAATCAGATTGGTGCTCCAGTATGGCAGATCCCAGAATATACTCCTCTTCGTCCAGTTATGAGTGCGACCAAATCCGTCACACTTGTAGCCCGTAGCAGGCTGCTCAATAGCACTTGGTAAATCTCTAACCTCCTCCCATATCGTGGCTCCGCACCACCTTGTCGGTGGATCACCCTTCTCCACAACGCCAGCACGAAAAGCATTCTTGTTCCTCCGGTACGGATGATCCTTCGGCAGGAAGTGTCGATGACAATCGAAGAAGCACGGTTTGCCTCCGTGTTTCAAACGGAAAGCCTTAGTGTCGTCCATGCAACACGGACATGAAAGACGACCATGCGTGCTCCATCCAGATAACATTCCATAGGCCGGAAAGTCGTTGATGGTCCACATAAGTGCTGCCCGCATCTGGAAATTTTGTTTTCTAGATACATCGTACGTGTTGGAACCTACTTCCCACAGCTGATTCAACTCATCAATCAATGGCTGTAAATAAACATCGATGTTCCTTTTCGGATTGTTCGGACCTGGGATAATAACGGTGAGGAACATATATGGAGTCTTCATGCACATCCAAGGCGGTAGATTATACGGGGTGACGATCACAGGCCAACACGAATACTGGGATCCCGAAAGTCCGAATGGGGTAAAACCGTCAGAGCAGAGACCCAATCTAACATTACGCGGATCAGAAGCAAAATCTGGATACTCTCGATCAAAGTGCTTCCATGCTTCTCCATCAGATGGGTGATCCAACACTCCTTCGGTATGTTCCCGCTTATGCCAACTCATGTTTTCTGCAGTTTCCTTCACCATAAACAACCGCTGCAAACGCGGCGTCAACGGCAAGTAGTGCATCGAAGAGGTAGGCTTCCTGGCACCGACAGACTTTCCTCTACCACAGGCCTTGTAGCGATCGACACCACAAAATCTGCAGGCGTCTTCATCCTTGTCGTCTTTGTAGTACAACATGCACCCGTTGCGACAGGCATCGATTTTTTCATATCCCATCCAGAGCGATCTAACCATCCTCTTAGACCGGTAGAAGTCTTTAGGCAACTTCGCACCCTCAGGCAATATTTCTATAAGCAACTCCATAATACGGTTGTAGCAATCTTGCGACATGTTAAAATCGGACTTGATGCTCAACAATCTTGTAACCACCTCCAACGGTGAATGATCCTCACAACCAGGATATAATGGAGTCCTTGCATTCTCCAGCAACTCCATGAACTGTGCAGCATTGGGGTTCGGTGCCTCCTCAGGTGCATCATGATCATCCGGATCGAAACTAGGCCCGGCCGCATCAAAAACCATGTTCACCAACCCATCGTCGTAAGGAGCGTTGTTGTGGACATCCACATAAGGCTCGTACTCCGATGCTAAAGACACAAGTTCTCCGTGCTCGCTCCACTGATAGTAATTTGGCGTGAAACCCTTCGAGTACAAATGATACGTGACATCCACTTCTGGATGATATTTCAAGTTGCGACATCTCACACACGGACACTTAATTTTGGTACCGTCCATGTACTGAGGGAACGCCTTGGCAAACTGCAGGAACTGGTGTATACCCTCTATGAATTCATCCCGCACACCGCACATGTCATCAGGATGACGGTTGTACATCCAAGTACGATTCCGCAGATAGTAATTCAGCTCCATAATTCTGTAAGATAGATACATCAAGGTAGTGAAAATCTGTATCGTAAGACAAACTAAACATAATTAGTATATAATCATGTAACTGGTGGATCCGCTAGCTAGTAAGCCGGATGTACTTAATATCAGAGAGTATCAGATTAGTATTAGTATATAGGTTAGGTAGACCGTATCAGAGAGTATCAGATTAGTATCAGAAGAAGGGAGGAGCAGATGGGTCCAGAGCCATGGTGGAGAAGGAGAAGTAACATGAGAGCAGTTTCCGCCGTAACATCTCCTGGCTCTGCTGGCAACTGAAGTCCAGATGCTACAAAGGACGATCCTTCGCTGAAATTAACTACAACACCCATTAGTTCAAGTTCATTCCTAGATGAGTATATTCCAATGCCATAGAGGAAGGTCAACAAACTGATGGCTTCTATGGCATTGGAATCTACTCATATAGGAATGAACTTGAACTGATGGGTGTTGTAGTCGATTTCAGCGAAGGATCGTCCTTTGTAGCATCTGGACTTCAGTTGCCAGCAGAGCCACAGGAGATGTTACGGCAGAAACTGCTCTCATGTTACTTCTCCTCCTCCACCATGGCTCTGGACCCATCTGCTCCTCCCTTCTTCCCTTCTTCTCATTCGACTATCTCGGCCTCCTATTCGGCCTACTATTCCGATACCGATACTTTGAACCTTGATCTTAACACAAACCTATATACTGATCGATACTAATCTGCTACGCCCGATACTAAGTATATACGGTCGATACTGATAGCGATAGTCCGATACCGATAGCGATAGTCCGATACCGATAGTTCGATCGATACCGATAGTTCGATACCGATAGCGATAGTCCGATACCGATAGCGATAGTTCGATACCGATAGCGATAGTCCGATACAGATACACATGGACCTACATATATATATATCACTAGTAGCCATACTCCTCTACATACTACTCTACACTAGGATCTAGTAACCATATACTAAGTCAAAATCTAGGGTTTGACTGAATATGGGTTAACTTTCTGGTCAAACTAAGTCAAAATCTAGGTTTAATAGGGTGTGTGGGTGTTCACCATGTCAAAGTTCAGTCCATCTCTGGTGGACTCAAAAATGTACAGCAGGTGAGGAGAGTGTTAACCCCAGGTTTAGACATCTAACCCAAGTCAGTCTAATGAGATTCAATCTCAGATTTAACAAGTGTTTTCAGATTTACGAGAGGAAGAAGGTAAAAGAAGAAGAGTTCATACATTCATTTCCAAGTTTAACAGTTCATATAAATCTCAAGTTATATGCATGAAGGAAAGGAAAATCAAGTTCAGTCATGTATGCATTCTCAGGTTTCATGTTCAGTTAATCTCAGGTTAATGTTCAAAAATAATCTTAGTTATACATTACATCTCAAGTTCATCTCATTTCTCAGTTATTGCATATATTCATATCATGACAGTTTTGAACATGTAAGATATGAAATAAACTTAACATCTACATAACTGTGAACAATATCTAAACAAACTAAAATCCACAAATCAATCCCAGTATTAACATTACATCACAGTCTATATTTATCATTTAATTTCAATATTAATATAAAACTTACAGTTCAGTTGAGTAGCATAACCCATGTAATGCAAACCCAAATTGAACCCCAAAATACAAACCCATGTAATGCAAACCCAAGTTGAGTAGCATAACCCATGTAATCATATAACCACATCATTTAGTGAACCATACATTACATTAATTAACCAATTTATTATCCTATTAATCTCTGAAAATTCCCAGAACAGTGTAGGTATCATAGTTATGTAGGGAAACCCCAAACCATCAGTCCCACATGCCCCATCCGAAACCCCAAACCTAGTTTACATCTTCTTTCCCAATTTTAAAGGACTACGCCATCTCCAATGGGGGTTTACATTGATCAGAATAATATGCAAAAAAGAAAAAAAAGTAATAAAAATGGCGTTAGGGTTAGGGTTTACCAAATTGACGAGGGGAAGAGGGGGTCGACGGTCTCCGGAGGACGGGGTCGGTGCTCGCGGCGGTCACGAAGGTCGGGAAGAGGAGAGGGGGTCGGTGCTCGCGGCGGCCACCGACGGTCGGCCGGGGAGCTGATGGGGGGGGGAGGGGGAGGGTTGGGAAGAGGAGAGGGGTCGCCGAGGTCGGTGGGGGTCGCCGAGGGCACGGTCGGACGGGGGTCGACGGGGTGGGGGAAGCCGGCTCGGGGTCGGGGGGGAAGGAAAATATTGGGGGGAAATAATGGGGGGAATGAAAACTCGAACCTGACCTATATTCACACTTTAGCGACGTCATATAAGAACGTCGGTACACGTCGCTAATATCATTGATATTAGCGATGAAGTAATAAATACGTCGAAAAACGTCGCTAATATCACTAATATTAGCGACGTTTACCGACTTATACGCGACGTGAGCTCTTTAAAACGCAAACGTAGTTTAAATACGTCGCAGAACGTCGCTGTCAGTCGCTAATAGTGACGTCTTGCGACGTTATAAAAAAACGTCGCTAAATTATTATTTTCCTGCGACGTTTTCTTAAAACGTCGCTAATTACGTCGGTAATATGACTTATTTTGGTAGTGTTCATGACCTTGATTTGATGGTAGCCTGATCTGAGATCTATCTTCGAAAATACCTTAGCTCCACTCAGTTGATCAAACAGGTTGTCGATCCGGGGCAGAGGGTACTTGTTCTTGATAGTGATGTTGTTCAGCGCCCGGTAGTCAATGCACATCCGCATGGTTCCATCCTTCTTGGGCACAAACAAAACTGGTGCTCCCCAGGGTGAAGCCCCGTCTCTGATAAATCCTTGTAACTTCAGCTCGTCGATCTGATCCTTCATCTTCTTTGCCTCCTTAGGGTTGACTCTGTAGCATCCCCGAGAAATAGGGGAAGAGCCGGGTACTAGATCGATGGTGAATTCTACACCTCGATCCGACGGCAATCCTGGAAGACTATCTGGAAAGACGTCCATAAATTCTGCTATGATAGGGTGAGGAGGCCCGGGTTCTTCGGTGATTGAGGAGTAGGTAACACTCATCATGTCATCCGGAGCTTGAGAGATTTCAAACTCCGGTTCTCCTGGTGGGCTAAAGATTACACAACCTCGGTAATAATCTATCAGCGCATGCTGTTCACGTAACCAGTCCATCCCTAGGACTACATCATAGTTGGACAGGGGCATCACTAGTAAGGGTGTTAAAAATTGATAGCCTGAGATAGTTATGGGACAGTTACAAGCCTCAGTGATAGGTATCGGACTACCACCAGTCATAACTCTACTAATCACCTTGCTAAGTCCCGTATCTAGGTGGTGTGCAGAAATAAACTCTGATGATATGAAACTATGTGATGCACCCGAATCAAATAATGCTAGAGCAGAATGTGAAAACACATAAATGGAACCTGTGATGACATCAGCGGTAGGTTCCTGCCCTGGTTCCTGCTCGTCAGCTGCTAGGGCAAAAGCTCGCCCAGTCTTCTGTTGGTGCTGTCCGAACCGTTGTTGCTGAGTGGATAGGGGAGCTCTTTGTTGAGTTGCTCCGGTTCGGTGGACTGACGAGGGACAGTCCCTCACTTGGTGGGTGGCAGACCCATAGACTAGGCAGTATCCTAGCTTCTTTCTGCATATGTTCGACTGATGTCCTGGCGTCTTACAAAAATCATAGACAGGGATCTGTTTCTGAGGCACTCTGTCATTTGTCCTTGCCTGATGGTGCTGCTGCTGGTGGTGCGAAGGCCTGTTGTTGTTGTTGGGCCTCTTCTGGTTACCCTGGAAGTTGCTGGTTCCAGGATACTCCCTCTTGGATCGAGAACTCTCATATGTCTTGGCGCCACCTGCGATCACAGGGGTGCGAATCTCTTCTCTTAATCCATACATGAATCGTACAGCACGATCCTTGGGGTCAGCAACCAGGTTCTGGGCAAAGCAGCTAAGTCGGTCGAACTCTGTCGCATACTCGCTGACCGTCATGTTCCCTTGCTTCAGGTCCTGAAATTGCCTTTTCATCTTCCGCATCTCCGATGTTGGAAAGAACTTCCTACGGAACAGTCTCTTGAAGGTGTCCCAGTCGAGCTGCTTGTCCTGGAGTCGGGGTTCATTCCGATACTAGATGCTCGCCACATCCTGTAGCTGGAGTCCTATCGCTTCGGTCTTGAGGTCCTCTGGGAGTCGAACGATGCTCAAGAGACGCTCCATGCTGTCTAGCCATTCATCGGCGTAGATGATACCCTCGGTTCCTTTGAAAGGTCGAGGGCCTTGCTTCTTAAAGCTCTCTATATCTTCGACCTTCATGTTATAATACGCCTCTAATCAAGAGAATGGCCTTAAGGATATAAATCTTAACTCCTGAATTATGCTTACCTTGGCAGGTCGTGGCTCCAAAGAAGTGGTTCCTCCTCTTTCGAGGGCAGCCATAGCCACATTGTGGGCATTCTCCATGCCTTCTCTCATGATTGCGGTCTGCTCGCGATGGGCTGCAGCTTGGGCTGTAGTCTGTTCTCGATGAGCTTCTGCTTGGGCTCTTTGGGCTTCGAGCACTCCACGTAGCATGCCCACTAGATCAGTGGGATCTACGGACACTGGTAGGGCAGCTGGTGCGGACACTACCGCAGGGATCTGCGGCTCAGCCCGGGGAAGTGTAGGGTTCGCCGCTTGAGAAGTAGTGGCGTAAGCACCGCGGAGTGCTGGAGATTGATGGGGACGGTCGGTCAGCTGCAACGGTGAAGGGTCTGGACATGCTGGAGGAGATGGGGTGTGTTCAGATGATGACACCTCATCGCCGGCAGGGGTGGTCTTTTCCTTGGTTATAATCTGGAAGGTTTATGGTACAAACATAAGCAAGGTATCCTACCAGTCTATAATCAAACAAAAATATTTATTTATATATAATTCGGACCTATGCTGTGACAAATTAATGTTCTAGTGTTCTAATTGTTTCTAGGTATGTTTTCCTAAGTTGTTGTATGGACCTGCATAGGCCACCACTAAAAACAGCGGACAGCCTCGAGGTGTGCCGGGGTGCTAGCCGGGCACGGGACAGCACGCGGGGTCAGCGCTGGGTCGCGGCAGTGGAGCGCCGGGCGGCCGAGAAAACACGCCGGGGGCGCTGGGTCAGCAGCGGAAGCTCGGGGTCGGGGCACTGGCGCTCGGGGGTCGGGCCGGAAAGGTCGCCGGGGCACGGCGAGGGCTGGAGGAGGCCGACGGAAGGCCGGAGGGTCGGGGCGCCGGCGTCGGGTCTGCGCGGCGATGGGCGCCGAGAAGGGCGCTGGGTGGCCGGGGGTTTTGAGGGAGATGGGTTGAGTGGAGAGCTCGGAAGGTTGCTCTCTGGAGGGGGTTGAAGTGAAGGGAAGTTTGGGGAAGAGTGGAGGTAGATGGGTGATCTCTTGGACAAGTAGAGAGGGGGGGAGAGTTGGGTTCTGTGAGTAGTTGGAGTGGTGGGTTAGTGTGTGGGAGTTATAAGGAGAAATGGTGTAGTGCTGTGGGTGAACGTGAGTAAATGTAGGGTGAGAAGAGTGTGGGGAAAATAGTACGTGGGGTGAGGGGAGAGATCTGGTCCACTTGGACCAGATCCAAAAGAATTTAGGAAATATATATATATATATATATATATATATATATATATATATATTATTAAAACCAAATCATATTTCAAAGAATAGGACTTGGACTGGGCCTGGGTTCGGAAATCGGGTCCGGGCTCGAGTCTGGTCCGCAAATCAAAAACCCTGGATTTAATTTTGAATTTAATTTTAAAACTCATAAATACTACTAATAATGATAATAATAATAATATTTAATATTAATAATCTTCACACTATAAAACTGGGTTTCACAATCTTCCTTCCTTAGAAAATTTTGTCCTCGAAATTAAAGGCAGGGTTAGGGGTTACCTTAAGTCTCAAACAGGTACGGGTACTGCTCCCGTATCTGGTCTTCTCGCTCCCAGGTCGACTCGCTTGGTGAGTTGTACCGCCACATAACTCTGACTATATGCGTCACGGTGTTCCTGGTTCTCTTCTCGCCTCTGTCCAATATCGCCACTGGCTTCTCCGGTACTGTGAGGCTGGGTCCAATCTCCAACTCCGAATGGTCCAAGATATGGCTCGGGTCCGGGATGTAGCGTCTCAGCTGCGAAACATGGAAGATATTGTAGACGCCTTCGAGACTTGGGGGTAGAGCCACCCGATAAACCACTTCTCCAATCCTGTTAAGTACTTTAAATGGACCAATATACCTGGGGCTTAACTTTCCTGCTCTGTCGAAACGGATTGTTCCTCTGGTAGGAGAGATCTTCACAAACACACTGTCGCCTTCTTCAAACTCCAAAGGCCATCGGCTGCTATCGGTCCAATGCTTCTGTCTGTCCTGGGCAATCCTGATCTTGTCTCTGATCATCCTTACCTTCTCTGCTGCTTCGGTCACCATCTCAGGTCCAAGCAACACTCGTTCTCTAACGTCATCCCAAGCAAGTGGAGTACGGCAACGACGTCCATAGAGTGCCTCGAACGGTGTCATACCGATGCTAGCTTGGTAGCTCTTGTTGTAAGAAAACTCAACCAAGTGCAAATGGTCTTCCCAAGACCCTCCAAATTCCAGGACGCAGGATCTCAGCATGTCTTCTAGCGTCTGGATTGTTCTCTCTGATTGTCCGTCAGTCTGGGGGTGGTAGGTGGTGCTGAACTTCAGTTGTGTTCCCAAACTGTCATGCAAACTCTTCCAAAAGTGAGAGGTAAATCTAGTATCTCTGTCAGATACGATACTTACCGGAACTCCATGAATCCGGTAGATGTACCGCATGCACAGTGTTGCCAACTTCTCGGTAGATAAACCAACCTTGAAGGGGATAAAGTGAGCTGACTTCGTCAGTCGGTCCACGATAACCCAAATGGCATCCTTCCTTCCTTGGGATCGATAAGGTCTTCTACAAGTCAGTAAATCTAAATAATAAATAATTAAAACATCTTTAGAGGTTAGGTCGTAACTTGGCCTGGTTTTCCTACTTAGGACACTCCTATGGCTTGGCATTTTCCTACCATGGCTAAACACTAGTCAAAGTACGCTACTGCACTATCCGTGCCATGATTCCTAGTCGTCTTGTACTTCAAAACTCTACTATAGCTAAATTCATCTACCGTAATAATTAACTAAATAATTATTTATAAAAACAAATTTAAAAATCACCATTTAAATCAAAATAAATAATAAAAAATATTTCAAAAATTTTACGGGAAGAGGAGTTACAGAAGGCCTCTTTCCCGTGCTCAACAAAGTATACAATGTGGCCTACAAGCTCGAGCTCCCAGCCAAGCTGAAGATTCATCCAGTCTTTCATGTAAGTTGCATGAAACTGTACCATAAAGACTTGGAGGATCCCTAGCGAGGAGTTACGTAAAGACCCATGGCGACCATTACTACGTCCTTCGATAAGGAAGTAGAAGCTGTGCTCGACAAGAGGACCATCCGTCGGTAAGGCGTGTCCCAGTATGTGGAGTACCTCATCCAAGGAAAGGGCATGCCGCATGCGAGTCTAATTGGGAGCATACTGATATGTTGCATCAGTTCGAGACCGAGGTCCAGGTATTTCTCAAGGAGCATGGTTGATGAGGACAACACCTTAGATGGAGGATAATGTAACGCCCAAAAAGTTGTGTCCCGTTCGAAGCAAAATTGCATGGCCTTCCACGGACCAAGGTTATACGGGAAGCTTTCAGAATATTTTAGAAGATGGTAAAAATCAGTCGGTTGATTTTGTATTATGGAACCACCCTATGTTTTATGGACTATATTGGAATTTAGTGATTGGGATTAAATGGTGTAGACCCCAGCACATTTTTAAGTAATTTAATCTCAACCATGCAATTCCAATCTAACGTGTATAACATATGTTGGTTCCATAATACAAAATCAGCCTGTTGATTCTAGAGCACTCCCATCTAGAGCACTCCCATATATATATATATATATATATATATATATATATATATATATATATATATATATATATATATATATATATATATATATATATTGTGTGTGTGTGTGTGTGTGTGTGTGTGTGTGTGTGTGTGTGTGTGTGTGTGTGTGTTAATATAGGGGTTTACATCCTATCCAGTTTATAAGAATTTTGTCCTCGAAATTAAAATAAATCTTAATATAAAAGAACAAGAGATTATACACAAAGAAGAGTTAAGTATGCCAATCCAAAGCTTGGTTTTCGAAAAAGATGGGGAAGGCGTGTACTAATGGAATCCAAATTTGACGTCACATTCTAAGAGATAGGATACACTTAGTACAGGACTCTAACCAATTTATAGAAATTGGTTAATCGTGAAAATCATAGTTACAAAAGTTTTGAGAAGATCAAATTCTAAGGAGCGATACGAGAATATTTAGAATTTTTGACCATAGTCACATACTCTAAATAAGCTTAGGTGTCACCATGGGGTTCTGGGTCAATAACTTCATGAAAAAAATTACCAATTTAATGTACCTCCTATACAGGTCATGCCTTCAATAAGAAAGTTGGAAATGTCTTGGTTGAAATATAACTATAACGAGTTGGTACCGAGGAATTTCGTTCATCGCATAACATAGGTGACGAAGAGATAAGATCAATGAATTTATGGAAAGGAAAAATTTGTAGAATAAGAGATGAAAATTTATAACAGGTGCAAGAACTCTTTTTATAGAATTTAGGTTTGAAGATAAGGCATGATTAGATTCGCGTATGGATAATTTAAGTCATAATGATTTATTTGTGTAGGTTTTACCACTTCAGGTACTCGAGTTTGGGCCGAGTTGGGGCTGAACTCTGTCTGAACTCTGGTAGTCTGAATTAGGTCAGAATCCAGGTTCTAAAACTGGTTTTGGGCTTTTTGAAATATTTTTCAAATGTGTGTTTTTCGGTTTAAAAACAAGTCGATTTGTAAAAACTGAGTAGTTTGAAAAATATTTTTGGGTTAAATATATTTGCCAGTACGACGCAGTTTACATTTTTTTTAAACTCAATAAAAGTGTGTAAAATACAATGAGAATAAAAAATAAAGACAGACGCGACGACTGAGTAATTCTCCAACGGTAGAATTACTCGAGTCCGAGTTTAGACGATTATCAAAATCGGTTCGACCATGACCAATGGGCCAACACGTTCTATTGTGTCATAGAAGCTTCTCAAGTGGATATTCACCAATACTTCCATCCCAGGTTCAGTAGTAGAACCATCTCGACTGTTTGAGACAATGGTCATACGAAAGAAGATGATGCTGCTAAGAGAAGATAAGAGCTCAACAATCAAACTCACGAATGTAAATAATATTTTGAGAAAAGAGTTATACCTTCAACAGTTGGAGTGGTGATGGTCACCGGTACATCTAATTGCTCAGTGTCAGTTGCTAGGGAAGATTCTATTTGTTCAGCATGTGCAACTTTGGTCTTTCTTCGACTCCTACTTCAGGAGTAATTATTGGTAGTATCGTGGATGCCTCTTATGCTCCGGAAGGATTTCCCTTGATGGACCAAACCTGTTGGCCATTAAGAACATATGTCATTAATAAATGAAGAAGCTATCTACCATTCTTTTTCGGCCTTTATGGGCTTGATCCAGCTAGAGCTCGTATTTTTCCAATTTGTTGTAGGACAGTATGAAATATAGCTATCTGCTCCGATGTGAATTGCAAAAGGAATGCGCCCAGTGCCGGCACATAAGGAGTTACTTCATAGGCTTCTGTTTCAGTGACAGTTGCTAAATTAGTGACTTGTATGTCACTAACAGGCTCGTTCAACCATTATTCTTCAGCCTTTATGTGCTCTTCAGTAGTTGTTTCTGATGGTTGTTTCTCAACAATTATGACTGGATTCCAATCTGCCTTTATGATTCCTCAAGAGTTGAGGGAATCACGTTAACCTCAACTTCTTCCTAAGATCGGAAATACTCCGTCATCATATGTGACCATGTCATTATGGAAGCTCTCTGCATAATACAAGAAGATTCAGGTGCTTTGAAGGAGATCGACACCATTATCCTAGCAGCAGCATCAAGTATGGGATCTAACTCTAGTGCAAGAGGCGCAAATGTTTTGGCCTCTTTTATTAGAGTCCTCCTCCTTGGAGGTGTTGAAGGCTTCACTTCCTTGAATGATGACATCTTAGCCACCTTCTTCTTCTTTGTTGATGGTGACCCAACTGGTAATGAAGCCTTGTGTTTACGCGATATCAGTGAAATGTCGATAATAGGTGGTTGCTCCTCCGAAGGGTCTGTATCAAGGGGAGCTTCTAACTCAATCCCTAGCTCGTTATCCGCTTCCTCAGCGACTGGATTGGTTGGTTCTTTTTCAACAACCAGTTCCTTACCTTTATGAGACGCATTCAAGGATGTCATTCCAGTAGAGAACTTTCTCTAATAATCCCTGCACGATGGTACCCACATCCCGAAGGGTCTGACCTAGCTTCATCTCCTTTGAACATGGGAAGACACAAAAGAAAGTGTATCCTCCTAATATACTCAAGGCACTTATGGGGTTTGGGAGGCTCTGGAAGTTCCACTTTGATGTTCGAATCTGCAGATATATATATACGCATCTGTTGGGAAAGAAACGCGGAAACCTTTCTCCAAACCGAAGAGTACCTGCGAGAGGACCGAGCAATACAACGCACGAACCTAAAAACAACCACACAAAACAATCCACGCAGACACAGAGAATTTTTGACGTGGAAAATCCTTGCGGGAAAAACCACGAGACGATCGGAGTCCAACCCTGAGAAGCCTCCACTAATGGAATAGAAGAATTACACCCTCTACAAACTCCTCCCGATCCAAATAGGATCCCCACAACACTCAGAAGTAAGAACAATAATTACAAGGCTACGAAGAGCGAGAACGACGAGTAGAGATTATCCGAAACACGATCTCCTTCGAAAACGACCTTCAATCCTCCGTCTTCTCTCCCGAAATTGTAATGGCACTCTTGCCTCCTTCCTCTCTCTTCTTGTGTGTTACGTTGCGTTATGAGTTAGGGTTGGAAAATCCCAACTTAACTCCCTAATCCCGCAGCCAACCTGGACCGTTGGATTAGATCCAGTGGTGAAAAATCATCCAGATTCCCGCATCAGCCCCGACGACACAGAGTTCGGCCAGAACTCTGTGTCGGACAAACAGAACCTACTCGTCAAATTCTGGAACAGCCAGACCGAGTTCGGCCAGAACTCTGCCTGGGACCGAGTTCGGGCCGAACTCGGCAGACCCAGTCCAGAACCTCCCTTAGGAGCAGCAGCAGCAGTAGCAACTCCTAGTTGCCTACTTCCCGAGCTTCTTCGACAATGAACGGCGCTCGTCGCACTCCGGGGTCTTCTCCACATAGGTTGGGAACCCCACCCACTCCAACAAATCTCCCCCTTCACAACTATGGGGAGGATATCGTCATCCCGACGATCTGCCTGCAGTACTCAAACTTCTCCCTTGGTAGAATCTTCGTGAACATATCAGCTCCGTTGTCATCTGTATGAACCTTCTCAAGCTCCGCGTCCTTCTTCTCAACCACATCCCGTATCCAATGATACCGAGTCTCGATGTGTTTGGACCGGCTATGAAACGTCTGATTCTTCACAAGGTGAATAGCACTCTGACTGTCGCAAAGCAAAGTATACTGCTCTTGTTTCAGTCATATTTCCTGCAGCAGTTTCTTCATCCACAACAGCTCCTTGCAAGCCTCCGTCGCTGCAATGTACTCTGCCTCTGTCGTCGACAAGGCAACACACTTCTGGAACCGCGACTGCCACGACACCGCTCCTCCCGCAAACATCATCACGTAGCCCGAAGTCGATCGTCTCGTGTCTACATCTCCAGCCATATCAGCGTCGGTATACCCAACCAGCTTCGGCTCGTCACCACCAAAGGAAAGTCTCCAACCAACAGTGCCCTGAAGATATCGTAGAATCCACTTGACCGCACTCCAATGTACCCTTCCAGGATTTGAAAGATACCTGCTAACCGTACCAACTGCATGAGCAATATCTGGCCTCGTACACACCATAGCATACATAAGACTTTCCACAACTGAGGCATATGGAACCCGCTCTATATCTTCATTTTCGTCCTCGGTAGATGGACACTGCTCCTCAGTGAGCTTAAAGTGAGCCGCAAGAGGGGAACTCACTTTCTTCGACCCGTCCATCCCGAAACGCTGAAGTACCCGGTAAATGTACTTCTTTTGGGACAAGTGTAGCAGCTTGGACTCTCTCTCTCGGCTGATCTCCATCCCAAGAATAGTCTTCGCTGCGCCCAAATCCTTCATAGAGAAGGCCGCGCCCAGTTGGCACTTCAGCTCCGCTATCCTAGTGGCATTCCGACCCACTAATAGCATATCATCAACATAGAGCAACAAAATGATGAAATCATCCTCGGCAAAATACCTCACAAATGCACAATGGTCCGACGTCGTCCGTGCATAACCATGCTCCCCCATAAATGACTCGAATTTTCTGTACCACTGCCTCGGAGGCTGCTTCAGACCATACAAGCTCTTCCTCAACCGGCAGACCAAATGTGACTTGTCCTTCTCACAGAATCCCTCTGGCTGCTTCATGTACAACTCCTCCTCAAGATCACCGTAGAGGAATGCCGTCTTCACGTCCATCTGCTCGACCTCCAAGTCGAGACTGGCTGCTAATGCTAGCACCACCCGAATAGACGAATGCTTGACGATAGGCGAAAAAATCTCATCATAATCCACGCCTTTCCGCTGACCGTAGCCTTTGACTACCAGCCTCGCTTTGTATCGAGGGCGAGTAGCATCATCCGTCTGTTTCACTCTAAACACCCATCGATTCTTCAAAGCTTTCTTGCCCTTTGGCAACCGCACCAGATCATAAGTGGAATTGGTGTGCAAGGAACTCATCTCCTCCTGCATAGCCTCCATCCACTCCTGCCTGTGTTCGTCTTCCATAGTCTCTGCAAAACTTTCGGGCTCTCCCCCGTCAGTCAATAGCACATACTCATCTGATGAGTATCTCGTAGATGATCGACGATGCCTGTCACTCCTCCTAAAAGGAACCACTGGTGCTGTCTGTATACCGACAGCCTCCTTCCCTTCAGGAACTGCCTCTCCGGCATGCTCATCCTCCTGAGGGACACCCTGACCACCATCAGCAGGCTGATGATCAAGGTTGGAAGCAACTCCATGTACCGGCTCCCCCATAACTGGATCCTCTGCGATGTCCTCTGGAAACTGCTCGAAGCGAAATGACTCTAACTCAGGCAATTCCTCAGCCTCAGAAGGCATCTCGGAATCCTGAGTGTTGATCATGGTATGATCCTCGACGAACACCATGTCCCTGCTTCTGTAGAGCTTTCCTTCCACTGGGTCATAGAGTCTATAGCCAAACTCATCCCGACCGTAGCCGACAAAGACGCATCACCTCGTCTTCGGCTCAAGTTTGGTCCTCTCGTCCTTCGGTACATGCACGAAGGCCTTACAACCAAATGCCCGCAGGTGATTGTATGACGGCTCTTTGCCGTACCATACTTTATCAGGCACATCACCCTGCAAAGGAGCACTAGGAGACAAATTAATAACATAAGTAGCTGTGAGAAGATCCTCACCCCAGTAACTGCCCGGCAAGTTTGCTTCTGACAGCAAACACCGTACCCTCTCCATCAGTGTCCTGTTCATGCGCTCTGCTACACCATTGAGCTGAGGTGTCTTTGGCGGAGTCTTCTGGTGTCGTATCCCTTGCTTTCTGCAATACGCATCAAAGGGACCGATGTATTCGTCGACATTGTCGGACCGAACACACAACAACTTCTTGCCCGTCTCCCTTTCAACAGAGGCCTAAAACTCCTTGAAAGTAGGCAGCACCTGATCCTTGGTCTTTAAGGCATAGACCCAAACCTTCCTGGAACAGTCATCAATAAAGGTTACAAAGTAAGAAGCACCACCAAGAGATTTTACCTTCATAGGACCGTAGATATCCGAGTGAATCAACTCGAGCAACGCCGGCTTCCTCGAACTTGGGTGACTTTGGAAAGATACCCTATTTTGCTTACCAGCTAAACAGTGCGTGCACTTCTCCAACTCTGTAGACTTGAGCCCCGAAATCACCTTCCTGTTCACCAAGTAGCTCATCCCCTTCTCGCTGATATGGCCGAGCCGCCTGTGCCACAACTCGGTAGACGCATCACTGACTGCGTTCACCTCCTGTGCCTCCTGTGCGCTCCCCTCCATATAGTAGAGACCGGACTTCTTGCTTCCTCTGGCAATCACCATCGAACCCCTGGAAAGCTTCCACTGACTGTTTCTGAAGAGACCGAAGAATCCCTCGTCATCCAACCTTCCAACCGACACCAGGTTGAAACGGATATCAGGGACATGACGAACATCCTTGAGAACAAGAACCGCACCCGTCTTCGTTCTCAAATGCACATCTCCAACGGCAACCGCCTTAGACACATCTTCATTGCCCATCTTCAACACTCCACAATCGCCTGTTGTGTAAGTGAAAAATAGTGCCCTGTTGTGAGATACATGTGCTGAAGCCCCTGAGTCCACCAGCCAAGAATTGTCATCGCAGGCGAGGTTAGTAATGATCTCATCACCTGCGACGATCACATCGCCTCCATGCACCGAGGCCACCGCTGTAGTGTTCTCTTCTTGCTTCCCCTTGTCGCCCTTCTTCTCTCTCTTCCAAGCGAAACAATTCCGCTTGATGTGGCCCTTCTTACCACAATGGTAACACTCTGAGTCCTCGTAACGACCCTTGGACTTCCCTCTGCCCTAGTCTCTGCCACCACCTGGACCCCTGCTTTTGTCCCTTCCGCGGCTCTCTGAAACAAGTGCCTCTGAGTGGTGGGATGTGGATGAAGTGCCCTGAGAACGTCTCCGCATCTCTTCATTCAACACCCCGCTCTTGGCAAACTCCAGACTGACCACGCCCTCTGGAGCAGAAGCGATCATAGATACTCGTACGGTCTCCCACGAGTCTGGCAATGTACACAGCAGCCATAGTCCCTGAACTTCGTCGTCGAACTTGACTCCCATAGAAGATAGCTGGTCAACCACGCCCTGGAACTCACTCAAGTGATCCGAAATAGACGCCCCATCCTTGTATCGCAGACCCATCATCGTCCGGATCAGGAACAACTTATTTACCCCGGTCTTCTTCGCATACAAGGATTCCAGCTTATCCCACAACGTCTTCGCGTGCTCAATATTGGCAACGTGGTTGTACACGTTCTCGTCCACAAACTGCCGTATGTACCCACACACCTGTATATGCTCGAATGTCCAGTCCTCCTCGGATTTATCACTGGGCTTCTCGGATGCAAACACGGGTAGATGCAGCTTCTTGACAAATAGCAAATCCTTCATCTTGCTCTGCCAATAGTGATAGTTTGTGCTGTTCAGATTCACCATGCGCACCGGCTTCGCGTCCATCTCTCCTCTCTGGTTTCTCTGTCAACTACTGACACTCCTGAATTCCAGAACCTGGCTCTGATACCACTCTGTTGGGAAAGAAACGCGAAAACCTTTCCCCAAACCGGAGAGTACCTGCGAGAGGACCGAGCAATACAACGCACGAACCTAAAAGCAACCACACAAAACAATCCACGCAGACACAGAGAATTTTTGACGTGGAAAATCCTTGCGGGAAAAACCACGGGACGATCGGAGTCCAACCCTGAGAAGCCTCCACTAATGGAATAGAAGAATTACACCCTCTACAAACTCCTCCCGATCCAAATCGGATTCCCACAACACTCAGAAGTAAGAACAATGATTACAAGGCTACGAAGAGCGAGAACGACGAGTAGAGATTACCCGAAACACGATCTCCTTCGAAAACGACCTTCAATCCTCCGTCTTCTCTTCCGAAATTGTAATGGCACTCTTGCCTCCTTCCTTTCTCTTCTTGTGTGTTACGTTGCGTTATGAATTAGGGTTGAAAAATCCCAACTTAACTCCCTAATCCCGCAGCCAACCTGGATCGTTGGATTAGATCCAGTGGTGAAAAATCATCCAGATTCCCGCATCAGCCCCGACGACACAGAGTTTGGCCAGAACTCTGTGTCGGGCAAACAGAACCTACTCGCCAAATTCTGGAACAGCCAGACCGAGTTCGGCCAGAACTCGGCCTGGGACCGAGTTCGGACCGAACTCGGCAGACCCAGTCCAGAACCTCCCTTAGGAGCAGCAGCAGCAGTAGCAACTCCTAGTTGCCTACTTCCCGAGCTTCTTCGACAACGAACGACGTTCGTCGCACTCCGGGGTCTTCTCCACGTAGGTTGGGAACCCCACCCACTCCAACAGCATCCTCTAGCATACTCAAACTTTCTAATCCTACGCTCATCAGATCAGGATAATGAAGTAATAACCACCCCAATCAGATAGAGGTGAGGCATCTCGGTGCGGGAAAAGATTTTCTATCCCCTTTAGGTATCCAACGAATTTGTAAACTGGCTGAGCCCTTTATTCAATCGACAAACCATAGGCGGTAGGAGGGAAAGACGACGACCGCAGACCAGCTGAATGGCCGATAATAAAAGGTTTCGGCTGAGGCGATCGACCAATCCAGAGCCCCCTCGAACAACACATTTAGGAAGCCACAACGATAAATATTCGGCTAGCTGCTTCTTCGGATAAATCATGTTTGGCATGGTGGAAGAAGTTCCAAACTAGGGTACCCTCTGCGTATCCCTTGACACATTCTTCAGGTATTTGATCTTCTCCCCCCAGCTGTGTCTTGGGATTGCAAATTTTTGAAGGAGTTAAGTGTAGGTAGTCACGTAGCCTTCACTTTGCCTTACAAACAGATGATCAGTCTAGCCAGGGATCAAAATGGTGCCTCTAAAGCGTTCTTCTTGTTCCGTCGGTGGCGAATATGGAAATGACACATTAGCTCTTTATACTTCTTGTATTTCCATGTAGGCTGTGTTTGATTGGGCTTTTTTTTTTCGTGGAAAATATTTTCATCACAAAATTTCCACCAATGTAGTGTTTGATAGCTTATATTTTCCATGGAATTATTTTCCAAAAGACTATCATTTTTCATATTTTCTTCTAAAATGGTGGAAAATGAAACTTGTCCAACCCATAGGAAAATATCATTTTCTATGGAAAATAACTATTTTTCGTGGAAAATAATGGCAATCAAACACCCAAATTAAGTTTTCCATAGAAATTTTTTAAAATTTCATGAAATATTTTTCCTAGGAAAATAATTCCATGAAATTAATTTCTTTTCCACATATTTTTCAAATCAAACGCACCCGTAGTATAAAGCCCAACTCGCCCGTCAGAGAAAACAATGTTCCAGTGCGCGTGTTGTATTGCTCCACCAAAGCCAAAAACGTATTGGTGTTTATTTTGAAGCCAAAGCAGGTTGCCCTAACGGTGCAATAGAGATCGATCATCCACAAGGTCGTGTGATATATCTTTCGTATCTATTGTGTCAAATGACTCCACTCGGCATGAGATGAGGAGTGTCAAATCCAACCAAGAAATATATATTCTTCTAACGGATAGACGCCTCCTTCCCTTACAAGTAGGTTTGTGAAAGTTGGTGCCATATACGTAGTTGTTGGGAATTGTAGTTCGCTTGGCACTGGTCCTGGCATCATGCCTTGAGGCCTCGTTTGGTTCACGGATTCAAGGAAGTAGGAAAGGAAAGTTGTTCCTTTCCTTTGTTTGGTAACCACAAACTTGGGAATCAATTTCCTCACAAGGGGAAAAATTGGAGGGAATATGGTTCCACTCATGATCCATGGGATTGATTTTCCCTCCTCCTTTCCCAACATTTATTACAAAAGTTATGACAAAAGTAACCATGTGTTATTGCTTATTTTACCATTAATGTTATTTTTCATAATGTTATTTTTATTTTATATGTAAGAATATTATTGGAACATTGCTATATTTTTTTTTCCTTTCCTGCACCAACCAAACAACGGAAAGGAAATGTGACAGGAATCCTACTTTCCCATTCCCATGGAAAATACAAAAGAATGCATTTCCTTTCCGTGAACCAAACGAGGCCTGAATGTTGCAAGGTGGGCCTTCTTGTACACAATCAAAGAGGTCCTTTTTGGTTCTCGCCAAATCTATGGCAGATTCTTCAAACTTTGGCAACAATGATATGGGTACGAGTAACAAAAACATACAATAGACCGGTCCCGTTCATCAGCCTCTAGGAGGTAGTAGCATAGAAGGTAGATAATGAGTAAAGAAGATCCATTATGGTGATGCTCATGAGTTTGATTTTTGCGACAAAAAATCTATTATTGATTGTCTAGGGATGTATGATAGGAGGGTGCTGTGGGAGCATATATGAAGGCTAGTTTTTTGTAGACATCTCTATCAATCCCATAGAAATGATCGTTGCTGATCATAGACTGCAACATGTCTATACCCTGTGTGGCTATTAACTATTGCCTTTCCGCTGGTTGGCCTTTCTTTATTCGGGCAGTGGTGGAGTATGATGTGTCAATGAAGCTGGTGTGCAACATGCCGATAGAAAGATCCTATGCAATCATCAATCAAGCGAGCTATCGACAGAGAAACTATAAGAAAAAAGAAGACTTAATTTTAGACACGTAAAAGTTGATTTACGTAGTTTAAACATAACGATTAAATTTAAGATAGAGCTTGTAGTGCCTCATCGTTGGGCGGCGCACTTTGTGTTAGTCCCGGGACTTGATCAAAGATGGTAGACTCGATGTCGAGATCAGAGGTTCAACAAACGTTCACCTTCTGATTATTCTCGAGATCCAAGAGGAACACTATAATATAAATCTGATTACAAAAGCAACAATAATCAGAAAGTAAATCTCACGTTCTTCCTCGCAATCGCAGTTGCTGACGGACAGAACTGAGTTCAGAAAATAAATCTCACGTTCTTCCTTGCAATCGCAGTTGCAGACGGACAGAACTGAGTTACAACTCAGATGAAGGAGAAGAAAGAAGAAAGAAGAAGAGGAAAGGTTCTTGCTGGGGTAATTAAGATCATCGTTGCTCAAAGCAAGATTCGTCCCAACACGATCTGCTCCCAGGAACCAGCAAGTTCATGAAGAACTTCTGGAACGCTCGTAAGTCAATATTTGAGACTTGAACGGACTTCCTGGACTTTACAGACTCCCTTAACTCTCTTCTTGGTGCATCTTTCAAAGGAGGCCAAGGGGCTCTATTTATAGAGTGGAGTTGAGACTTCACCTCTTCTCCTATCCGATGTTGGACTAAAATAGCAATACTCAAAAATATAGTTTGATATTTTAGATCATCCCACAATCAGCATAAAAGTGTGCCAGTCCACGCCTACCCCCCAAACACTCCCGTGCATGCACGAGACATCCTGGAGTCTGTGTCCGAGTCCGAGTCCACACAACAAAAATCAACTTGCATCCTTGTTGGATTTAATCCTTTTTTCTTCTTGGAAAATACTCCCACATGGCACAAACTTGTGCCCCACTAAACCTCATGTGCACAACTCAACACAAGCAATGCATTATATTGAGATACTCACCATTTGGTGTAGCCGATGTGGGACTATATTTTCTAGTCCAAAGGCAAAAACACCAACAATCCCCCACATATCTCAATATATGGGTTGAGCGTTTCCAACAGTGACTGCCCATCATGCATTAGGAGAGATGTCGCTACGAGTTGAATCTTCCCGCATAGGTTAAATAACAGCATGATACAAGAATGGACTAAGCCTTGAATTCTGCACATAACTGCAATTCTTCCTACTCACATAATGACATCAACTGTGCTTCTGGCTGCACATTGAAGGCCTTGTGCCAGCCTGGTTTTAGTGTATAATTTTTGGGCGTCTACAACTTTATCCTCAAGAGACGGCCTGATATCTCTGTCCATACACTATAGGTGAGTTCTTTATAAAGAGTCATGGCATGAAGCATTGCGCTTCTTTGCGGTGTTACGCCGCTATGACATGGCTTAAAGCCGAGGCTTTACCCCACCTGGGTATCTCATCGTAGTGTCATACTACTGTAGCATGAGGTCACAAGCCCCTTTGTAGTGCCAAACTACCCAGCATGAAGCCTTGCGCTTCCGTGCGGTGTTACGCCGCTATGACATGGCTTACGAAGCCAAGGCTTTACACTACCTGGTACCTCTTCGTGGTGTCATGCCACTGTAACATGAGGACATCGTCCTCTTTGTAGTGCTGTCTACCTCTCTTTATTACGATTATCATACAACATTAGGCTACCTGCCTATTTGCGGTGCTACTCCGCTGTGACTTGGCTTGCAAAGTCGAGGCATTACCCCTACCTGGGAACCTCATGGTGAAGTCACCTCACTGTAGCATAGAGTTACACTCCTTGTAGTGCTGCACTACCGTGCTTCCTATAAAGCACTCCAGGCATTCACTCTGCCTGAGAACTCATTAAGGCATTTAAGCCAACCTTCCCACAGGATCCATTTTCCGCAGAAAATAACAGTAGACAACAGTGGTTGTAGGTCCGTAACCTTTTCATGTCACAGAGGACAAGTACCCACCGTTCCTGATATTCTTCTGGTTAATAGTCCTCCCTTGAACCAAAAGCTAGATGCCTAGTAGATTTCTCTTTGAACTAATAGCATAAAACTTTCTGGTAGGATTATAATAACACAATATCAGAATGCCTTCAAGCCCATTTTACAAGCCGTGTCATCGACCAGCTGGCGCTTGAGGCCCTTGGTGAACGGATCCGCCAGGTTCTCCTGACTCCGAACATCAATCACTATAATAACACCCCTCTTGATGAGATCGTGTATTGTCCTGTACTTCAACCGCACAGTCCTCTTCTTTCCGTTGAAGAGGTCATTTGATGCCACCACCGCAGTCGCCTGGTTGTCACAGTATATCGGTATCCCCGGTATTTGCACCCCAACTACTGGAAGATCATACATGAGCTCCCGAAGCCATTCTACTTTCTCCGCTGCGATATCAAGTACAAAGATCTCAGATTTCATGGATGATCACGAGAGCATAGTCTGCTTCTTCGATTTCCATGATATAGCAGCTCCACCCATTATGAAAATGTATCCACCTGTGGACCTCTCGCTCTCTACTTCTGAGCACCAGCTGGCATCACTGAAGCCTTCCACTACCGACGGATCTCCGCTGTAGTGCAGTGCATATGTCTGAGTCTTCTTGAGATATCTCATAACCCGTTTTACAGCTTTCCAGTGCTCAATGCCTGGGTTGCTCGTGAAATGACTCAGCATTCTCACAGCGAAAGCTATGTCAGGCCTTGTGGCAGTAGTAGCATACATCAACTCCCGATTACGCTTGCATACTCCAGTTGCCTGACGCTTTCCCTTGAATTAGGCTTCAGTTTCAGATCACACTTGGTACGGCGTATCGATCTCTGGAAGATCCTGATACCCGTAACGAGCGATCATCTTCTCAACATAATGAGACTGTGACAGCGCTAGTCCAGTGTCTGTCCGGATGATCTTGAGTCCCAAGATAACATCAGCATCTCCCAAGTCCTTCATACTGAACTTCATCGAGAGGAACTTCTTTGTCTCCGTGACACAGCTTATATCTGTACCTAGGATTAGCATGTCGTCCACGTATAGATAAACGATGACTCCTCTTCCATCAGCAAACTTCGAATAGACGCACTTGTCTGTTTCACTGACCCTGTAGCCATTTGACCTTATGACTTTGTCAAACTTCTCATGCCATATTTTGGGAGCTTGCTTTAAACCGTACAGAGATTTTATCAACTTGCAGACTTTGTCTTCAAGACCTTTAACGACAAACCCTTCTGGTTGTTGCATGTAGATCTCTTCGGTCAGCTCGCCATTCAGGAATGTCGTTTTCATATCCATCTGATGTATTACCATCTTATGTATCGCTGCGAGAGCAATCAATATTCTGATGGTGGTCATCCGGGCTACTGGAGCATACATGTCAAAGTAGTCGATCCCCTGCTTCTGAGAAAATCCATTGGCCACTAACCTGGCCTTGAACTTGTCAATAGTTCCATCTGCTTTCATCTTCTTCTTGAAGATCCATTTACATCCGATGGGTTTCGCTCCTTCAGGAAGATCAACCAATACCCAAGTATTATTTGAGGTGATGGAATCAATTTTATTGCCAATCGCCTCCTTCCAGAAAACATCATTTCTGGTCTTTATTGCCTCATCATAGGTAAGCGAATCTGCTTCCACATGATAGGTGATGAAGTCATCTCCGAAGTTCTTCGGCCTCCTCGCTCGCTTCGACGACGGCTCAGCGAGTTCTGGTTCAACCGTTGTTTTAACAACAACATCTTCTTGGACTACTTTATTGAAAACTTCAGTTTCTTGCGCACTCTTATTGTTCTCCGGTTTATCCGTAAGAACAATATTCTTGTGCCTTGCAAATTGTCTTCACGAGATTTGATGATATGATTTGACTTAATATCAAGAAATCTTCGAGCATCACTCTTCTCGGCATACCCCAAGAAGATCATCTTCGTAGTCCTAGTCCCCAGCTTCTGAATCTTCAGATCTAGGAGCTTCACATAAGCCAGAGACCCCCACACTCGAATGACATTCAAGTTAGTCTGACTTTGAACTAGTGTTCTTGAGGAGTTATGTCTGAAGTTGCATACGGTACTCTATTTAGAATAAAAGTGATCGTCAATGCAGCTTCTCCCCATTAGCATTTAGGAAGACATGTAGTTAGCAGCATTGAGTTCATCATTTCTGTCAACGTTCTGTTCTTCCTCTTCGCTATCCCGTTAGATTGAGGAGAATACGGAGCAGTAGTCTCATTGATGATTCCATGTTCTTTGCAGAACGATACGAATTCATGAGACCTATACTCTACATCTCGATCAGTTCTGAGTAGTTGTAGATCGGTTTAACGTTCAACTTCAGTCCTGAAGTCTTTGAACTACTCGAATGCCGCATCCTTCTAATTGAGAAGTCATGCGAACGTGCACTTCGAGAAACACTTCGAACCGGCCTCTGTGGAGAATTGATAAAAGTCACAGATATCTGAGTGTACTAACTCCAGATGATCAGTACTTTAGTTCAATCGTCTGAACAGCTTTCCAACAGTCTTGTATCTACACAGACCTTAAACTCCTCCACCTCCTTACCCCCACATTCCGAAGATAAGGTCCTGGTAGGACAACTTGAGTCTGCTTCTGTCATAAAACAACTCTCAGTCCACTCAATGAAGTAACTTCATCGCCATCAGCAGAAGTTCGAACATTCTTTCAGCACCGAACATCTTTTCGAAGCATGTTCCTCGCCAAGAAATTACCATCTGACTAGTACGAATGTCCATCTTTCAAGTCTGTATCAGATAACAGACTTTCTGAGATCAGATCGCCAAAAAATCTCTGGTACGTGCAATACGCATTCCAGTGTCCTTGTCGGTGGTTAATAACCACTGTCTCGATCTTTAGAACTTCTGCTAGATATATGTTTGCCATTGAGACCTTCGTCATAACATGGCTCGTCCTTGGTGAATAGCTCCTTTGAGAGCACACGTGGTCAGATGCACTAGTGTCAGACCACTAGTCAGCTACCACGCTAGATAACTCAACCTGTGCAACACTAGCAACCAAGTTAAGTAATCAAAATAACCAAGTTTAGCTATACCTGCTATTTTGGTTTAAGCTTGGATTTGCATTCACTCATGTAGTGGCTATTCTTGTCACAGTTGAAGCAAGTCACGTGGGACTTGGACTTCTGTTGCTTGAACGAAGGACCGTTCACTTTTAGATTAGTGGAGTCCTTCTTCTTGTGATGAAAAGCCACATGCTTCCCCTTGAACTCTCTTGTTTGCACCAAGTTGGCCTTAGCCAGTTGTTTGGACAGAGAGTCAATCTTCTGTTGAGATCGCATTTCGTCTTCAACGTGGATCTCTTGTAGAAGATCTTCCAAGCTAACTTCCAGCTTCTTCGATGTATTCTAGCATAGAAGTTGCTCCAACCAGCAGGAAGTTTCGAGACTATCCCTCCAACGACAAACTTGTCG
This sequence comes from Iris pallida, assembly GCA_029216955.1. Taxonomy (NCBI): domain Eukaryota; kingdom Viridiplantae; phylum Streptophyta; class Magnoliopsida; order Asparagales; family Iridaceae; genus Iris; species Iris pallida. Next base: position 5,548,642 of record JANAVB010023996.1, on the reverse strand, counting down.
ATGAGGGGCATCTTCTCGTCATCTAACTTCTGACGCAACTTCAGGAATTCCTTTACTTGAGGTAGCATCGCCATCTCGTCTTTGAAGAGCCACTTGTAGTACTTCTCGACGATGAAGATTTTGGACCTGTTCTCATCATCTTCATATAGCCTACCCAAAGAATCCTAGATCTCTTTGGCCCTCACCTTCTTAGAATATGACTCTGCCAGAGAGTCTTCCATAGAATTGAGAATCAGCAGTTTACAGAGGCTGTTTTCTCTCTTCCATTTGCTCTGCTTGACGAGTGCAGCATCAATAGCATCGGCAGTTCCTCCTTGTGGAATCGTCGGTTCATCCACAATCAACACATGGTCTACGTCCACGAGTTGAAGATTAAGGGTGACCTTCCTCTTCCATATTTGGAAATGTTCTCCATCGAATTTCTCTAACTTGTTAAAGCTGGTATCGATGAGAGAAGCACGAGAGTTCTCCATCTACAAAGATCTTGCTTTGAGATTGTTAGTCCCAGGGCTTGATCAAAGATGGTAGACTCGATGTCGAGATTAGATGTTCAATAAACCTTCTGATTATTCTCGAGATCCAAGAGGAACACTATAATATAAATCTGATTACAAAAGCAACAATAATCAGAAAGTAAATCTCACGTTCTTCCTCGCAATCGTAGTTGCTGACGGACAGAACTGAGTTCAGAAAATAAATCTCACGTTCTTCCTTGCAATCGCAGTTGCAGACGGACAGAACTGAGTTACAACTCAGATGAAGGAGAAGAAAGAAGAAAGAAGAAGAGAAAAGGTTCTTGCTGGGGTGATTAAGATCACCGTTGCTCAAAGCAAAATTCGTCCCAACACGATCTGCTCCCAGGAACCAGCAAGTTCACGAAAAACTTCTGGAACGCTCGTAAGTCAATATTTGAGACTTGAACGGGCTTCCTAGACTTTACAGACTCCCTTAACTCTCTTCTTGGTGCATCTTTCAAAGGAGGCCAAGGGGCTCTATTTATAGAGTGGATTTGAGACTTTACCTCTTCTCCTATCCGATGTGGGACTAAAATAGCAATACTCAAAAATAGAGTTTGATATTTTAGATCATCGTACAATCAGCATAAAAGTGTGCTAGTCCACGCCTACCCCCCAAACACTCTCGTGCAAGCACGAGACATCCTGGAGTCTGTGTCCGAGTCCGAGTCCGCACAACAAAAATCAACTTGCATCCTTGTTGGATTTAATCCTTTTTCCTTCTAAGAAAATGCTCCCACATGGCACAAACTTGTGCCCCACTAAACCTCATGTGCACACCTCAACACAAGCAATGCATTATATTGAGATACTCACCATTTGGTGTAGCTGATGTGGGACTATATTTTCTAATCCAAAGACAAAAACACCAACACTTTGTAATGGGCTCATGGCAAGTCTGATTCAATCGATAGCTTAGTATACGAAAATCCTTTTCTTCATCAAGATCGATTTGGAAGAATGCTATAAGAATATTTCCAACTAATGGATTGACTTCTGTTGGAATAAGTCCAGCATATAGTGGACTGCATCTCGACGAATGACCTCTATATAAGAGTCCCTTCAACAGGACTGGTCTGCTTATTGTTTTCTTGAAGTTTTCATTGCTTGGTTTTGATGAATGTGTTTTTTCGTCGATTTTTGCATTCATTCCTGAGACTTTCGAGAGAAAGGATAAAAGAAGGATTCTAACACAATGTTGGTGCTATTGTAGGAGCATGTGTAACTGACGTTTGATTGTTGTGAAGCAGTCTCCTACTCTCGCATATTCTATACTTGGTGGGTGATTTGGACCCATATTTTTTACTACTTCATGTCAACAATTTCTTATTGCCTCAAAACATTTAAATCGACAATGCCCAGTTGAATGCATACTATACCACTAAAAGTAGAAAATGGGATAACTATAGCTATCTTGTGTATTTATGCTTTAAAACTTAAAATGATAAGCTTTGCATGCGAAGCGAGCAATTTTGGTTCGAAATCACAAAATAGTTGGTAGGAAATGGAATAATAAAACTTCAGTTGTGGCATGGTACCTCAGGGATATTTGGTGCCTACGGGTAGCCAAATCAGAACATGAAGCTTTGAGAAAAATAAAATATTGCATGAGTATATAGATAATACTACTAAATTTTGTTCCGTGTCATGCAGATGTTTCAAAATATAAATTATTCACACATTCTTATGGTTATGGACAATTTGTGCACAAAGTTTAGCTTTCCTCGAACTGGTATCCAGGGCACCGAAACTGAATCGACCTAAAGAGGATTTACGAAATCGTGCTTTTGCACGAGGCATTATGAGACCTCCAGTTGGACTTGCAGCCCGGACTGATAGAGCACGTCTCAATGTCACGTAATATTCCTTCATGGTGCAGACATCACCAATAACCGCATATAAAAGGGGAAATTTATGAAATGCCAAAAAAACAAAAAAGTTTTTTGAAAAATCCACCGCACAATAACATTTTATCGCGTGCCCAAAATTAGCAAAAAATATATAAAGAGGGTTCCAAATGACCTTTTTGCCCTTCCTTCTAATTTATTGAAAACACCCACGAAACTACTCTTAAAAAAACGTTTCGATACTTCAACTTCTTCCATACGCTGCTCACTTTCGAATCTAGGTTTTCTCCTCAAAAATCTTCAAAAACTCGTCGAAATTTTTTGGAAAGACCGAGACAAATGGCAAAAGTGCTAAAACGGAGGTCCAAACATCATTTTTTTTGTGATTCTAAAATTTCGGATGGCCGTCTAACAAAAAAATTGTTACTTTCAGGCTCCTCGAAGATACGCTCATTTTGGGACAAACCGGGCCTCGTTTCGACCTCCCAGTCAAAAGTTATGGCCCTTCAAAGTTTCAACTGACCATAAAATGCAGGAGAATGGTCATTCTCCGTGTTAGAACACGAAAAATGTTAATTTCGCATGAGGGTGGCCATTCTCCGTGTAGTAACACGGAGAATGTCATTCTCCGTCTTAATTTACACGGAGAATAGTCATTCTCTGTCTTAGAAACACGGAGAATGCCATTCTCCGTGTAAATTAACACGGATAATGACATTCTCCGTGTTAAATAAAACGGAGAATGACCATTCTCCGTCTTAATTTACACGGAGAATGGCCATTCTCCGTGTTAAATAAAACGGAGAATGGCCATTCTCCGTGTAATTTAGCACGGAGAATGGTCATTACAGTGTTAAAACGCAGGAGAATGGCCATTCTCCGTGTTAGAAATACGAAGAATGCCATTCTCCGTGTAAATTAACACGGAGAATGTCATTCTCCGTGTTAAATAAAACGGAGAATGGCATTCTTCGTCTTAATTAAAACGGAGAATGACATTCTCCGTGTTAATTTATACGGAGAATGGTTATTCCCAGTGTTAAAACGTAGGAGAATGACCATTCTCCGTGTAATTTAGTACGGAGAATGGCATTCTCCGTTTCTAAATTACACGGAGAACGGCCATTCTCCGTATTAGAAACACGAAAAATGCCATTCTCCGTGTAAATTAACACGGAGAATGTCATTCTCCGTGTAAATTAATACAGAGAATGGCATTCTCCGTCTTAATTAAAACGGAGAATGACATTCTTCGTGTTAATTTACACGGAGAATGGTATTCCCAGTGTTAAAACGTAGGAGAATGACCATTCTCCGTATAATTTAGTACGGAGAATGGCATTCTCCGTTTCTAAATTACACGGAGAATGGCCATTCTCCGTGCTAAATAACACGGAGAATGACATTCTCCGTGCTAAATGACACGGAGAATGGTCATTCAAATGTTAAAACACAGGAGAATGGCCATTCTCACAGGAGAATGGCCATTCTCCGTGTTAGAAACACGGAGAATGCCATTCAACACGAAGAATGACATTCTCCTTGTTAAAACTGCAGGAGAATGACTATTATTCGTGTGCTATCGATGGAGAACAGTTGACAGAAACCTAATTTTTTTTATTTTTTTGTTTTGTAGAAAGAAATTTGACATGAATAAAGATTCAAGAGTTTTCGTTCTTCTTTCAAAACGATGCTCTCTTATGGAAAAGAAGAAGAAGATCTTCTCTCCATAATTAACCTAATTGTCGGAGAAGAAGAAGAAGAAGAAGAAGATGATGATGACGAGCGATGATCGGAGTTCGACTGAAAAAAAAAAGTATGGTGAACTACGAACGATCTTTGCGATCTCTGCTGAAGATGAGAGCAATGGAATTCAGATCTCTCGTGAAGAAGAAGAAGAAGAAGAAGAAGAAGAAGAGAATCGCAATCCAGATCTGAGTTTGTGCGGAGGGGTAGTTATGGTATTAATTTTGTAAATACATAGCATCTAAAGGGAATCTTTGAATATTTGACGTAGAATTATATAATTCTGGGCATTTCATAAAACCCATCCTGCGGGTGGGTTTTTTATACAACCCAACCCTGAAATTGGGTTTCTCGGTAATTTCCAGTAATAGATAACATGCTCACCTTTTGTCTTCTGTAGGTGATAATTATTATCTCTATTTTTATGTAGGGACAGGCACATCGGCCGTGTTAAGAAATCACCGAAGTGTGATTGAATATATATGTTTTACTGCTTTTAAGTTGCCAACGATATGAACTATAATTTATCTAGTTCTGAATAGCAAGATAATTTTAAATGCATGCTTTTAATAAGCAGTGTCATTTTAGGCAAATGGGTTCATCCTGCTCACTAGTGCATTCCCAAGTATACTAATCCCTAACTCCTCAAGTGAAGAGAATGTTGTGGGTTCACGTTTCTAAGCTGAAGGTGAAGTTCGGGAAGGCAACTAAAGCTCTTTCTATTTGGAAGTATTTTAAAGTATTTGATGCTAATTCGTCTCAAAGGCTTTTGCTTTTGAATGTATACAGAGGTATATGTATGGAACAATAAGTATTATTTCATGAAAGCTTGTCGAGCATTTTGTTATTTCAATAAATTTTGCCGCAACGACATATCTAATATAAATATGACCTTGTACTTCGTTGCAAAGAATTAAACATATTGTTCAAAGAATTATCAAATGCACATTCTTGCCTTACACAAATACAACTTACACTTGTCCGACCTTATATCCATGTGAGGACGATCGATTTTGAGGAATCGGGACGTAACATAATGGTAACATAGCATGGTCCACTTACTCGGATTTTCAAAAATGTTTTCTTTTGGAAGTTTTTTTGTGATTTCTCGATTGAATACTTTTCGACATATGCCGGATGAAATAATAGTTCCATACAGGTAAGCTCGTATTCATTTTGAGAATACTAATAGGTTTATGCTCTTTTGTAGAGATGACTAAGAGAACTGGTCTCACCATTGCGAATGGCACAGGTAGTTCCGAGAAAGCTACCCCTAGTGAAACTACGATGGAGAGATTAATGTGTATAACAAAAACAGGCGAAGGTGCAACATTAGCAGATTCAGACGCATATTGAAGCCCAATTTGCTGTATAACAGAAGTAAATTAGTGCCCTGACTCGGATAGTGAGTACCATGGCGACACACAGCAATGCCACGATTGTAGCGACAGCTTGTGAGATTTTAGCTGGTGAAGAGGAAAAAACCCAACCGCCAACGGAGAAGTCTTCTTCCCTATTCAAGGCAACTGGGTTCAGGAAGATGAACCCACCAGAATTTAACGACCGAGCAAAGCCCGACTTGATCATGAGATGGCTGGCGAAGATCGTAGGCTTGTTTAATCTCCTCAGCATCGAAGGATCCAAGAGAGTAGCATGTGTGGCATTATAGTTAAATTGAGGGCCTACGAATGGTGGGAAGCGAAGAAGAAAGAAATCTATAAGGTCGATCCCGATACTAAGATTTCCTGGAAAATGTTCAGGGAGGCATTTTTTAGCAGTATGTTCCCAAAGTAGTTTGTAAACAAAAAGAAGATGAGTTTATGATATTGAGGGAAGAAAACATGTCAGACGATATAATTCATATTTCACGAGGCTTGTGAAGTTTGTTAGAGCCTTTATGCCAAACAAGCAAGCCTGGTGTCAACATTTCCAAGCAGGGATTGAACGATGAGCTTCGTTAGGATTCATGGATCAGAAATGCTAGACCTGCGGTGAGTCCAATACTATTCTTTGTTGTAAGCGAATCTTTGGTTACATGTCACAAAGGGCAATGCAGTCGTTCAGAATAATTTTAACAAGCATCGTCACGACGCAAGAGGATCTGGAGTGCCCAAGCGTCAGAACACGCTTGAGAACTTAGACCTACCCAGGAGTGCAGTGCAACAAGTACGAAAAGAATGGGCATAGGGCAGTTGATTGCTGAGAAGGGTGCTTCAAGTGTTGTTAGATAGGCCACATGGCTCTAGAATATCAGATGGGAAGGACAGACCAAAATCCTTCGATGAACGTTTCGAATCAAAATAGAGCACCGCGGCACGTGGCATTAATGTGGTACTAGTGAACTGATAGAATTAACGTCAGTAGGCTCAAGGTAGAGTCTTTATATTGACTCGAGATGAAGTATTCGCGTCCGACACTGTTGTAATAGATATATTACTATATAAAGATATACGTGCTAGAGTACTATTCGATTCAGGTGCTACACTTAGTTTTTATTTGCTGAAGTCGTTGAATGGAGTAAATTAGCACTCCATCAAGAGTCGATATGTCTGCCAGTTTAATTTATAGGGATAGTTACAACTGCATCGGAGGGAGGAAGATATTCTTGGAGTACAATATAATCCTGGGCATAGATTGATTAGGTAAATGCCATGCGACTCAAATGTGCAAAGAATAGAGTTGTGTTCCATCTACCTGGCAAAATAGAGTTATCCAATTCGTACGACACAATATCGAAGGCGGCTATGGTGGTATCTGTATTAATGGAAAGACACATCTTATGATCTGGCTATGAAGGGTACTTGGCATCTGTTAGAGACACAAGGAAGGATATTGCATACTTAATGCAAACTAAAGTCGTAGAAAAGTTTTTTGATGTGTTTCTAGACATAATGCACAAAATGTTGCCGGATCAAGAGATGGAAATCACCATTGACACCTTTCCGGATACTCAACTGATATCGAAGGTACCTTCCCGATGGCACCAACGAAAGTACAACCAAAAGAGCTACTAGAATGTAGATATATTCGCCATAGTGTCTCTCCGTGGGGAGCTCCAGTACTGTTCGTCAACAAGAATGATGGATCGATGCGGCTATGCATCGACTACAGAGAACAAACAAATCCATCGTGCGGAACAAGCACCCATTGTAGAGAACCAATGACTTATTTGATCAGCTTCAGGGAGCGGCTGTATTTTTAAAAATAGATCTTCGTTCAGGCTACCATCAGTTCAATCAGTTGAAGGTCAAGACACAACGTGTAGAAGTCAGCCTTCCGCACTCAATACAGTCGCTACAAATTTTTGGTTGTGTCGTTCGATTTGACGAACACCCCAGCTGCATTCATGGATATGATGAATCGAGTCTTCCGACCTTTCATAGACAAGTTTGTGGTTGTGTTCATCGACGATGTCCTAATTTATTTAAAGAACATAGAAGAGCACACATAATACATGAAGACGGTATTGCAGACTCTGCTTAAACACCAGTTATATATGAAGCTGAGTAAATATGAATTCTGGATGAGTAGCTTGTTGTTCTATGGGCACGTTACCTCTGCTAAAGGTCTTGTTGTTGACCCGAAAAATATTAAAGCAGTGGTAGATTGGAAACAACATACCATTCCAGTAAAATTTAGAGTTTCCTAGGCTTTACAGCCTACTATCGAAGATTTGTGAGAGGCTTTTCCAAGTTGGCTCGCCTCTAACTCGTCTCACCCAAAAATAAGTTACATTCAAATGGAACGACAACTGTGAAACTAGCTTCCCGAAATTAAAGCAATGGCTCGTCTCAGCTCCAATCCTTGCACTTTCGGACAGGATATGAGGGTTTCAGATCTTCATTGACGCATCAGAAACAGGCTTAGTGTGTATGCTCATGAAGAGGGATAAGGTGATATCTTATTGTTCGAGATAGTGAAAGTAGCAAGAGAAGAACTACCCTACACATGACTTAGAATTGGCAATAATTGTGTTCACGTTAAAAGTGTGGCGACACTAACTCTATGGTGTGGCTTTCCAAATCTATACGGATCACAAAAGTCTCAAATACCTTTTCACCCAATGGGAACTGAACTTACGGCAGAGGTATTGGCTCAAACTTATCAAAGAGTATGATCTGACGATTAGGCAAGGAAAGGTCGTAGCAGACGTTCTGAGCATAAAGTTTATGGGAACACTAGTCATAAATAGCATATTATGATAAAATTTAGAAGAAATGGGTATTAAACTCTGAGTTTGATACTGAGAAGTACAACTGGCTTAATTGCACCTTGAATAATCTTATGTGACAAGATAAAGTCCACAGAAGGTTGACATATTCCTGAAGAAGATGCGTGAGCTAATTTCGACAAAAAGGCGATCGACTTTACGGAAGATGAGAGTGGAGCGATGCAAGTGACGGGGAGTCTACGTGTTTCTGACGATGCCGAACTCAGAAAAAATTGAGGAATGTGCACTATATGAAGTACTCTTTTCATCATGAGAGAACCAAGATATATAAGTACTTGCAATCGACATTTTGGTGGCATGACATGAAAACAATATGGCTACTTTTGTGTCACGAGATATGGCCAGACTGCAAGTTAAGGCAGAGCACCAAAGGCCAGGCGGAGAGTTGTAGAACATCATCATTCTAGAGTGAAAGTGGGATAATATTGCCATGGATTTATACGTTTTCGAAGACGTCGCGGGGAATGACGCGATTTAGGTCATTTTGGATAGATTGACTAAGTCTGTTCATTTCATCGTGATCAAAAACACATGGAGCATCGATTGATTAACACAGATTTACATTAATAAGATTGTCTGACTATGTGAAGTACCTTCCGTGATAGTTTCAAACAGAGATGGACAATTTGTGTCATATTTCAGGGCGAGCCTACAAGTTGTATTAGAAACCAAACTAAAGTTTAGTACTGTATATCATCCTCAGACTGATGGTTTGACAAAAAGGGTGAGCCAGATATTAGAAGATATGTTGCGACTGTGTGCGATAAACCTGAAGACTAGTTGGGACACACACTCATCGTTAGCAAAATTTGCATATAACAATAGCTATCATTCGAGCATTCTGATGGCACAATATGAAGCTCTCTACGGGAGGAAGTGTCGATCAGCAACATATTGGAATGTAGTCGGTGAACGATAAGTACTCGAAACATAACTGGTGGAACAAGTCGTCGATAAGGTCTGCGCACATGATTCGGAATAGACTTTGCATTACGCAGAGTCGAAAAAAGAGTTATGTAGATACCTGTTGACGACCACTAGAATTTCTGGTCGGGGACCATGTATTCTTAAAAGTAACACCGATGCGGGGTGTGATGCAGTTCAGAGTCAAAGACAAACTGAGTCCATGATTTGTATATCCTTTCGAGATCATCGAGAGAGTGGTAGCTGTAGCTTATCAGATTACACTACCACTGCCTTGGCTAAAGTGCATGACGTCTTCCACGTTTCTTAACTTCGCAAGTATGTGCATGATCAGAGTCATATGGTTAGTTTTAATCAGCTGTAGTTGCATACAGAATTGTCATACTCGGAGGAACCTGTTCAAATTTTGGACCATAAGGAAAAGGTTCTACGAAATCAATCAATGTCCTTGGTTTCCGTGCTATGGCAGAACCATTCAACTGAGAATAGACATGGGAAATGGAGGCTGAGATGAAGGAGAATTACCCTACGTTCTTTTCCCGTTAGAGGTCAGACCATTATTTTTTTCGGGGTAAAACTTTTTCTTAGTGGTATATTATGTAGCGTCCTGTTCCCGCCGGCAGGCACACTGTGTAATTAGCTCGTGGCTAGTCTGACTCAGTCAAGAGCTTAGTATATGAAAACATTTTTTGACATCAAAATCGATTTGGATGAATGCGATGAGAATATTTCCAACTAATGGATCAACTTCTGTTATAATAAGTCCTAGATATAGTGGATTGTGTCTCGGCGAGTGAGATTTATATATGATTCCCTTCAATGGGATCGGTTTGCATTATGTTTTCTTGAATTTTTCGCTTCTTGGTTTTGATGTATATGTTTTTCGTTGATTTTTGCATTCATTTTTGAGAATTTCTATATGAAGGATAGAAGAAGGATTCTAACACAATATTAGTGCTATTGCAGGAGCACAATAACTGACATTTGATTGTCGTAAAGCGGTCTCTTACTCTCAGCACATTCTATGCTTGGTGGGTGGTTCAGACCCTTCTTTTCTACTCATAAGTTTGTATTACCTCAAAACATTAAAATCGATAATGTCCGATTGAATATATGTTGTACCACTATGTGTGTAACATGGGATAACTGTAGCTATCTAATGTATTTATGCTTTTAAACTTAAAACAGTAAGCTTCACAAGTGAAGCGAGCAATTATGGGTCGAAACCATGAAAGTGTTGGAAAGAAACGGAATAATAACATCGTTTGTAACATGGTGCCTCGGGGGTGTTTAGTTCCTACATGTAGCCAAATTAGTATATACGGCTTGGAGGAAAATGAATTATTGCATGAGTATATAGATAATACTGCTAAATTCTATTTTGTGTCATATATGTTTAAAAATAAACTATTCACACATTCACATGGTCATGGATAACTTGTTCATGAGGTTTAGCTTTCCTCGAAACAATATTCGAGGCACAGAAAATGAACCGAACTAGAGGAAATTATGAAACCATGCTTTACCACAAGGCATTACGAGACCTCCAATTGGGCTTGCAACCCAAACTGATATGGCACGTCGCAATGCCACATAATAGTCCATCATATTGTCAATATCACCAATGACCACATATAAGATAGATATCATGCTTACATATTGTCTTCTATAGGTCGTAAGTTTATCTCTATTTTTATGTAGTGACGGGTATGTCGGCCAGGGTAAGGAATCACAGAAAAGTGATTGTATATATATGGTGTACTGCTTTTAATTCCCCAACGATATGAACTGTAATTCATCTAGTTCTGAATAGCAAGATAACTTTAAATGCATGCTTCCCTTAATAAGCAGTGTCCATCTAGGCGAGTGGGTTCATCCTGCTCACTAGTGCATTCCTATTTGTACTAACCTCCAACTCCTCAGGTGAAAAAAATATTGCGGGTGCATGTTTCTAAGCTAAAGATGTTAGGGAGGGGACTAAATCTCTTCCTATTTTGAAGTATTTTAAAGTCAATTCAGCTTGAAAGCTTTAAGATTTGAATGTATATAGGGGTATAAATGTAAGGAATGATAAGTATTTTTTTACGGTAGCTTATCGAACATTTTGTTATTTTAATGACGGTAGCGCAACGGCATCTAACGTAAATACAACATTGCATTTCATTGCTAATTATTATTGAAAAACTATTTTATTCCTGTATTGCGTCTTCAACTCTCTGTGATTGTGGCATTTCAACATGTTTTTCAAAAGAATTATCAAATACATGTTCTTGTCTTATACAAGTGTAATTTAGACTTGCATGACATCACGCCCATGCAAGGATGATCGATTTGATAGAGTCGGAGCGTGACAGAGCTTCTATGCAGAAAGCATTTACCCAGAAGAGGGCCGGTATCTTGATGAGTATCAAATTGTTTTTCATATATTATTCATGGTTTCGTAATGCCTTGTTGTAAAGCATGGTTTCATAATTTCCCCTAGTTCGTGAAATTTATGAAACCATGCTTTACCACAAGGCATTACGAGACCTCCACGTGTAATTTACAATATAATTTTTTTATGTATTATTCATGTATCATGTACTATAAGGTACATTGCACGTGTTGCCCTTGCCCATATCCCTGTATTTGTGATAGGGTATCTTGATGAGTATCAAATTGATAGTTGGAGACACGACGGGTCAATCGACTAGATCGGCTTATCTTATATGTTGTCCCTTGACTTCGTTCTGGACACTAACATTGTCTTGGCATAGTATTGCGCCCCGTATCCTTGTTTGGTCGTAGGAGTATACTACTGCATCGATGATAGAATACTAATTCAGTCTACGGCTTATACTTTATTTATAATATATTCGTTATGATCTTTTGTAGGTTAATTGATTAATTGACTTGTACAACTGTATTTTGAATATTGGTATTATAAAAAGATTATAATGAGTGAGACTGACTAGGCTAGTAGAATACCTATTGGTATTGCCATGTACCCATGATTGGACTCGAGCGTAGAATAAAATAACTAAAAATTCTTAAAATTGAGAATTGAGCTTTAGACCAGTATACTGTCTTGGGGCAAAATTATCGAGTCAACTTGTTGACTAGACCCATTTCATTACAAAATAGATATTAGGTTTTGTTGTGGCTAGAATTTGAAGTAGGGCCCTTGGATTAATGCCTTGGCATGATCAATAGCTAATAATCAATCCCCTTCATAAAAAACCTCTTATTTTTTCTCTTCTTTTTTTTCCAGTCTCTTCTTCATTTCTCTCCATTTCTTCTTCCCTCAAGCATTGGACCCTCAACTCTTGGGGCTAGTTTCTTTTGAGCTTAGGGTATGATTTCTGAATCCCCCTTAGAGATGGAGTAGAAGACTAGACTTGGATAGCTTAACCTAAGGCAAGTACATCTTATTAGAATGAAGAAACTTGCATTCTTTTAATTTTTGTTTTATCTTCATATGTATATGATTAAATCTCTTCTATTTATGTTAATGTTTTATTTCATCATTTTTTTAATTAAATTGTAGCTTTATTTGATTTTAGCTTAGATTGAGGGTCTAGAGTAGATCAATGGTTTCTTTGGGATAAATGGTGATATTCGTGGATAACTAGTGATACTTCTAGTTTTTCATAGACAACTAGTCTAGAATGATATATATATCTTGCATACTGGTAGTGTTAGAACTTATTGGGAGTACTTTGGATAAGATTAGGGCGAGATCAGAACCACGAAAACTTTATTTTCGTGGGTTCACTGTGCTTGAGCAGCACTTCCAGCATATCGACGGTATACTCGAGTATACTGGCGGTTTGTCATTTTTATATAGATTGGCCGCTCAGAAAAATGGTTAGGCATACCGACAGTATACTAGAGTATACCGGCGACATATGATTGGGTAGAGAGTGGGCATCTGGGGCATATAAATGGCATACTGATGGTACACTTGTACTGCCTCGCTCCCAAGTTGGAGGTACTATATCGATGACCCTATATGTATCAGTTGATTTGGAACAACATAAATTAAGACCCTTCTACTATTTGTCTTGGATCTTCGAAATCAGGTTTCATATAGAGTGGATCATGTCTTGGAGAAGAGCTCTATATAAGAGTCACTTCCTCAAACTCTTCAATTGTTCTTTTTGTGTTAATTTTCTCGTGCTTTCGTTATCTGTTTTATGAATGCATTTTCGTGGACGTTTTTGATGGTTTTCATTGTTGTATACATCAATTTGCACATTCATATCAAACTCTGGAGAAAGAGAGAATAAGATTATTAATCATTTATTGGTACAATTTCAAGTGATCGCGTAGGCGCAACTTGAGCGAAGTGTCAAAGACCTCTTTCTCCCGGTTCTCCAACGATGAGTGGCTTGACCCTTCTTTCTTTGACCCTCTTGCTCTCCAATCGATCATTGATACTGATCATAAGAAAGGATGGATAAGGAGTAAAAACACAATATTGCATGCTTATTTCCATAGAACTGTAAATCATGATAATGTTGCATGCTTACTTACGGTATGCCTACTATAGAACTGTGCTAAGTAGAGATAGAATCAATGAATGAATGTTGCCATTGAATATGAAATATGGCTATCGATTCCTTGAATAATGAGTAGAACACATTGAGAATGTCAAGTTTTATATAATCTCGTATATTATGCTTGAATAACTAAGTTTTTTAGTTTTGCTTAGTCATGGACAACTTGTGCACAAGGTTTTAGTTCCTTGAATGATTGTCGAGGCCATAGGACCGATTCGACTAGGAGGAACATGGATAGTTGTGCTAACCTACTAGCGCGGGTGATTCGAGAACTTTTAATAGGGCTCGCTACCTGCGCTAAAAGGATCATTGTCTAACCAAACAATAGTCCAGGATAGCTTGTGGTGCAAATGACTCACATGTATATAAATTGTTTAGCTAACAATATCTGGTTCACATGGAAGAACTTTGTAAGTTCTGTTACAGGAAAGGAGACTGTATCGTCGGTAAGCTTTTTCTTGTTTACATCGATATGCTGCTATCGTACTCTTTGAAAATTGAAGAAATGGCTAAAAAGACCACTTATAATACTGCATGCTTCACCTAATTTCTATAACCATTATCGTAGATGTACGATTTGAAATAGCTACTCAATAGTACATAATAATGTACTGATCCATGTCTCTACAAGTTTTGCGAATCATAGGGAGTCCTCAAGGAGCTGAAGTCGACACTTAGGCGCACCAAAGCTTTTTTTTCCCATTTTGAAGCCTTGCTCGTAACTGAAGGCTTTGTTCAGATTCTTTTGAAGACCTCCGCACCAGCGATGCAAAGAAGACTTTAGTAGAAGGTGTTTATAAATGTTGTTTTTAGTAAAGGGATGTGATGTATGGAACAATGTATCTCATTTTGTAATACAAAGGTGTACCCTTTAATCTTTACTGTTCAAACATTTGTAATGATGCATATTATCAATAAAATATTATCGTTTTTGTGCAAATTCGTGTTATTCAATTTCTTTGCTTAATCTCTTTTATAAATATTTACAGAACCTCGATATTCAAATGTACACAAGCACATGCCTTGCGTAAGAGCAACATAGGCTTGTACGACATCATGCCCGGTGGCGACTTATCGATTCTACAGAATTAGGACAAGACATATTGGTGTCAGAGTACGACTATACATCCTTTGGCTTTCCGTCTTGAAATTTGAAATCCAATTCAGGTTTTCTTGAATCGAACCCATTTCATGTCTAAGAGATGAGTTGTTCCATAAGTGAGTCCGTAATATTTTATAAGACTAATACAAGTTGTCTTACTTTGGCAAAGATGTCAGTTGAGAACGATTTGTGTACTTCGAGTGGATCTAGAAGCTCGAAGGTCAAACCCTCAATTGACTCGATAGGGTGGATATCACACATTATGGAAGCACAACAGAAGCAAGCCTATGCATGACAAACTCAGTTTGAAGCAAGATTTGAACCTCAATTCAAGGTGCAACAAAAGCAGCTTGGCACCTTACAGCAGATAGTCCAGATGATCATGGTCAACAACAAACACTTTACAACTACATATGTCACATCCAAGCTTATGAACCAACCTCGCAAAGTCGAACCAGAAGAGCCCAAGCTTGCACAAGAGAAGAGTTCCACCTTCAAGATATCATAATTCAAGAAGGTGTGCAATACTTCATTCAAGGAACCGAAGATCCTTCAGTAGCGTTAGACTGGTTGGTTGAGTTGGAAGACCACTTCAAGCTTCTTTACATCGATGGGACAAAGAGAGTCGCATGCGCTTAACTTCAACTCTGCTTGAATATACATGACTGGTGAGATGTGCATAAACGATCGATCCTTAGAGATGAAAACACGACAAAGATCACTTGGGCCACGTTCCGCAAGACATCCGAAGATGAGTTTCTTCTTCTAGTAATTCATCAAGAGAATGAGAACGAGTTTATGCAAATAAGGTAGGGAAAACTGACAGTTGCTAGTATGCAACATAGTTCAATAAGCTAGCCAAATTCTCAAGTACATATCTGTCTGTAAGCAGTAAATAGAGCACGATGATTTGAAGTGGGTCTACAACCTTTTATTTCTGCACATATTGTCGTTATGCAGGTTTAGACGATGTGAGAGTCACTCAACTACACCCACCTTATGGAGCCTCAATATCCTCCAGCTGCTTCTGGTACTGTGAAGAATAACAACCATAAGTGCCCTAGTATCGCAGGAGGCAACAACACTCACAAGTGTCATAATAATGGCAACAATGGCGGCTACCAAGTGTGGAGCCCTGGACCTCATTATACCAGATGTAACTACAATAGGTACTAGATTATGGACTGTCGAGTTAGGATGTGGATACTTCAAGTGTGGCCAAGTAGCTAGGCCATCTTGCATGCAACTTCCAGAGTGAATGACCGAATCAGCCTCCGTAACAGCATCAATATCAGAAAAATCATGGTTAGACACCACAAGATCCTCAGGCTGCACAGCAGAATAATCGAGATCGTCACCCTATTACCCAAGGCTGAGTATATACAATGATGCAGGAAGAGGTGCTCGCCTAGACCACCATTGTCTCAGTTATTTTGCTAGTCAATAACGTTCCAGTGCAAATTTTATTTGATTATGGTGCTACCCATAGTTTTATATCGACAAATTTTGTGGAGGAACATAAGTTTAAGTAATCTTTGTTAGATATAAAACTTATTGTGAATATCTCATCAGGACTGGATCTGCCTGCTAACTTTATTTGTAGAGATGATTATATATGTATTGGAGGTAGGACGTTGTCCCTTGAAGTCATAGTCCGAGACATTAAGGAGTATGACATCATTTCAGGCATGGACTGGCTCATTGCTTACTTTATGATGATCGACTGTGCGGGAAAGAGAGTCACATTTTGCTTGGCCGGGGAAACCAAATTCTCATACTCGTGTGGTCCAAAGTCAAAGACGACTATGATGATTTCTGCTATATCAGCTCGACGATTATTGCAATTTTGCTGTGAAGGATTCCTTGCTAATGTTAGAGACGCTCATATGAACGGTAGAAAATTAGTACAGAATGACATTATGGCCAAATTGTAGAATATGTTTCTGGACGAGCTACATGTCATGTCTCCCGATCGAGAGATTGAATTTTCCATCGACACATTTTCAGATAGCCAACTTGCATCCAAGGCTTCGTACAAAATGGCCCCTACATAATTAAAAGAGCTCAAGATTCAGTTACAAGATTTGTTAGATCGTGGGTTCGCCCCAGTGTTTCTCCTTGGGGTGCACCAATGTTGTTCATTAAGAAGAAGAATGGGACGATGCGGGTGTGTATTGATTCCATAGAGTTGAACAAGGTCACCATTAGAATTAAGTATCCATTACCGAGAATCAATGACTTGTTTGACCAGATTCAGGGTGCATCAGTATTCTCTAAAATAGACCTTCGCTCAGGCTACCACCAGTTGAAAATCAAGCCGAAGGACGTGCCCAAGTCCACATTCCGCACAAGATATGGCCACTATGAGTTTTTGGTTATGTCTTTTGGTTTAACGAATGCCCGAACTGCTTTCATGGATTTAATAGATAAAGTATTCAGATCATTCCTCGACATATTTGTGGTCGTATTCATCGATGATATCTTAGTGTACTCGAAGAACAAGGAAGAACATGCAAAGCATTTGACGATCGTACTGCAGACTTGCAAGAACATCAAAGGCCGGCAGGATTACTGGAGCTTCTTCCTATTCTGGAATGAAAGTGGGAGAATATTACATTAGCTTTTGTGACAGGTTATCTATTTTGAAGGTAATTCGATGAGCACACCAATGACAGCTCTTCAAATAGAATAACATCTCGAAGACTGCGAGCATTAATGATACTCTGCAGATCATGCCAAATCTGTTGACATGTCCAAGTGACAAGCGTTCAGTGACAGCTTGACAAAGTATATTATGCGCCAGATCATCCGCCTCACCACAGAAGTATGAGATATAGAATATTATGCACTACAGATAGCCAGTTTCATGTGTGTTATTGATTTTTCCATGCTTCTTGATTCAAAGCAGTTCGATTCAAGTCAAATTCAAAACTTTGAAGGAGGTATTGTAGAAACATAGAAAATTCTACACATGACTGTACATGAAGACTAGTCTTCAAATGCAGCATCTAGCATCTAAAAGTCCCTATAGTAATCTACTGAGTAGCTTCTCTATGCCAAAGCAAATAAGTAGCTTTCATGCGCCAAAGTGCACTTGAAAGATCCTATGCCACTGCAAATTCTTCGATTTCCTATGCCACTACATGCATATGAAGATGGAATGACTCAAATTTTCATTTTAAATGCTAATGAGCCATCATTAAAGTTGTGCATTGACGTATGCACGCTTTTCATGTTATCTGACACATGGCAGTTGTGGAGAATGAGACAATGTCAATACTGACGTCATCATCATGATGACTTCTAATTAATTTTCTACAGGAAAGGACCACGTGGTAGCCTGCGCAGGCTGTCAACTGTTGTTTTGGCATAGATTATGGCACAAAATCTACATAATCTTCTTCCCAGTAATGCACAGTTGTAAGTGACGTTACGTATTTCGAGAGAAGATTCAGCTCATTAAATGTGCAGATTATTATGTATGTTCAGAAGTTTGAAATAACATCCGCTATATTCAAGGAATTAAATATATTCCTCATAACCGCTACCACCTGTTGCGCCTGTCGTGCTCTGTGCAAATGTTACTTATTTATAGTACATGCGGTTTCTTTACACCTACGCACAAAAAGGCAAAAATAGTGTGTTTTGCCTATTCTTCGCGTAGAATTCCAAAGATTGATAGTTACAGTACTAATGGCTATATATACCTCAGGATTTGTGCTATTTTGAAGAATATAAAGCTTAGATTCTCATGCTAGAGTCGTCTTGCTGCCATTTTCTTTCTCAATAGTGCTTTTAAGCCAAAGTTAGCAAGTTTTTCCTAACGTCACATCGGGTAGTCAAGGGAACAAAGAGATCACGTGCATATTGGAGTTCCACTGCTACTTTTCCTTGGACTTCTTTTTTATTAGTATTGTTGGTGTTTGGTCTATTTCAAAGAGAATTTTAGTCCCACATCGGCTAGACCAAAGGAGTTGTATCTCTATATAATAGCTTTCCTATTTTAGAGATGTACATGTGGTGTGGAGGTGCACATGGGTGTGCCATGTGGGGTTATTTTTCTAATAGGAAAAAGGCTAAATCAACAATAAAAGCATTCATGCTTTTTGCTCTTGGGAAATTTATTTCCATGGGAGCTAAGCCCCGTAGGGGCTCAGCGACTCAGACTCGGGCTCATGGGCTCATGAGGCGTAATGTGGCATTTTGTTGGCGCACTTTGCGTGGGTTGCGCGTGTTGCTCGGGTTGCTCGGGTTGCGCTGGGTTGCGCAGGGTTGCGCGGGTTGCGCTGGTTGCGCTGCGTGCGCAGTGCGTGCAGTTCAGTGCGCGCTCTGTTACACAAAGTGCAAGGAGAGCGCTGGGTGTGCACAGTTGGCAGCAGAACGTGCGTTAGCATGTTCTGGGCGGTTGCTACATGTTCGGGGTGGTTATTGCCATGTCCCTAACTTTGTGGCAACCGTCCAGTTGCTGCAGGGCCTATATAAGGCATCCTCTCTCTCAAGGCTCTACACAGAAAAGAAAATAGAAGCCACCACAGAAAGTTTACGAAGTGTTCTTTAGCACAAGTAAACAGAGATTTCAGACGTGTTTTTTAACACAGTTCTAGTCATTCCAGCAGCCTTCGAGAGAGAGAGGAAAGGCGCCGCATCAGCGTTGCTTTTGCACAGGAGTTCGTGTCCTTCCGAGGAGTCAGAAGAGCATGAGTGTTCCAAGTTCTCCGACGAACTTGTTGGTTCCTGGAAGCTATTCGTGTAGGGCGAATAAAGCTTTGAGCAACGGTGATCATTCACCCCAGCAGGCCATCTTCCATCTTTCGCCTGTCATCTTCTTCGCTGCTGTGATTACGAAATCTTTTTAGATTCTCGTAATATCATAACGATATCTTTTTATATCTTCGTTATACTTGCGCAACCTTCCTAGAAGCGTTGCGTTGGAACATTGTTTTTACAATTGTTTCATATTCTCAGTTTTTTATCGAAAAATTGTGCCCCGGCACTAACAACTCAAAGCTCTATTTCTACGATGGAAAACATTAATGCTTCACTCCTCAATACTGACTTTTGCAAATTAGAAAAGTTTGGTGGAGAGCATTATCAAGTCTGGAAGAGGAAGGTTTTTCTCACTCTTCAACTCAGAGACGTGGATCAAGTGCTTCTTGAAAAGGAACCTACCGTTCCAGATACTGGGTCTGCTGTCGCAATCTCTACGGCTACTAAACTTCAGGCCAAGTGGAGAAGGGAGAATAGCATTTGCAGGCTGCTAATCCTGAATGCTATGGAGGATTCCCTAGCAGAATCCTACAGTAAGAAACCTATTGCCAGAGACATATGGGAGTCTCTGGAGAAACTGTACGAAGAAGACAAAAACAGGAGCAAGATATTTGTGGTTGAAAAAATATCACAAATGGCTCTTTGAGGACGAGAAGTCCATGCTGTCGCAGGTAAAAGAATTTCTGAAGCTGTGACAGAAGTTGGAAGAGGAGGCGATGCCCCTCCCCAACAAGTTTTTTGTTGGAGGAATTGTCTCAAAGCTCCCCGCTGGATGGAGTAAGTTCTATGCAAACATGCATAGGAAGAAGTTAGAGATCAGCCTTGAAGATCTCTTACAAGAAATCTATGTTGAGGACCAGATGCGGACTCAACTGAAGGTGGACACACAGTCCAAGCAATTGGCTAACGCCAATTTAGTTCAGACCAAGAAACCAAGGGGAAAGCAGACGGCTTCCCACAGCAAGAAGAAGGACCCTAACAATCTGAACGTGAAGGGGTCTTCCTTCAAGCGAAAGAAGGCAAAGTCTCAAATGCCTTGCTTCAAGTGTAGCAAGAAGGACCACTTTAAGAATGAGTGCAAAGCAAAAACCAAGCAATCAGAGCAAGGAGAGCCTAGTAAGGTATCTATGATCACTGACATCGTTGCTATGATTGCATAGGTTGATGCGATAAGGACTGACTCTGACTGGTGGGTAGACACTGGAGCCTCCTGCCATGTCTGCTCCAGTAAGGAGTGGTTCACCACCTATACACCTACTTCTGAAGTGGTTATGATGGCGAACCAGACACAAGCTGAAGTGCTCGGGATCGGCACGGTGGTGTTGAAGCTGACTTCGGGGAAGTCTCTGACGCTTCAAGGCGTGAAGCACGTACCTGCTATCGCCAAGAACCTGATCTCGGGAGGCCTACTCTGCAATGCAGGCCTCAGGATGGACATCAATGCTGGCCAGATGGTGATGTCTATCAAAGGAACATATTTCAGGAAAGCTTTTTATACCGAAGGAATGTTCAAAATTCAGCTTATAAATCAGTCCAAAGTAATTAATGTGATTAATGAAGTCACTCATTCTGCTTATACTCTTGAGTTGTGGCATAATAGGCTAGGACATGTTCATTGTAAACGAATAAACAAAATGTCTAGTGTAGGACTTATCTCCAAATATGGGGGTAAGGTAGAGAAATATGAAGTTTGTGCTCAAACAAAGATCAAAAGGAAACCCTTTCCTCGGGTTAATCGAAGTACAGATCTTTTGGAGTTGGTACACTCCGATATCTGTGACTTCAAACAGCTCTCTACAAAGGCCGGGATGAAGTATTTCATAACCTTCATCGATGACTTCTCAAAGTATGCGTTCGTCTACTTGCTGAAGGCTAAAGATGAAGCATTCGAGAAGTTCAAGGAGTTCAGAGCCGAAGCTGAGCGGCAGACTGGACAATAACTCAAAAGAATAAGAAGTGATCGAGGTGGAGAGTACAGGTCTCATGAATTCTCATCGTTCTGCAAAGAACATTGAATTATCAATGAGACTACGGCTCCGTACTCTCCTCAATCAAATGGAGTAGCTGAGAGGAAGAACAGGACGTTGACAGAAATGATAAACTCAATGTTGTTGACTGCTGGTCTTCCTAAGTGCTACTATGGAGAAGCTGCATTGACGGCCACTTTTATTCTAAATAGAGTGCCTCATGCAACTTCTGACGTTACTCCTCATGAACTCTGGTTCAAGATCAGACCTAACTTGAATGTCATTCGAGTGTGGGGATGTCTGGCATATGTCAAGCTTCCAGGTCTAAAGATTCAGAAGCTTGGGACAAGGACTACAAAGATGATCTTCTTGGGGTATGCCGAGAAGAGTGATGCTCGAAGATTTTTTGATATTGAGTCAAATCATATCATTGAATCTCGCGACGCAGAATATTTTGAAGACAAATTTGCAAGGCACAAGAATATTGTTCTTTCGGATGTTCCAAAGAATAATGAGGGTGCGTAAGAAACTGAAGTCTTCAATGAAGATGTGGTCCAAGAAGATGTTGTTGTTGAAACAACGGTTGAACCAGAACAAGCTGAGCCGTCAGCTAAGTGTGTGAGGAGGTCGAAGGACTTTGGAAGTGACTTTGTCACCTATCATGTAGAAGCAGATCCGTTTACCTATGATGAGGCGATGAAGACCAGAGACGCGGTTTTCTGAAAGGAGGCGATTGACAATAAGATTGATTATATCACCTCAAATAACACTTGGGTGTTGGTTGATCTTTCTGAAGGAGCGAAATCCATCGGATGCAAGTGGATCTTTAAGAAGAAGATGAAAGCAGACGAAACTATTGACAAGTTCAAGGCTAGGTTGGTAGCCAAGGGGTTTTCTCAGAAGCAGGGGATTGACTATTTTGACACGTATGCTCCAGTGGCCCGGATGACCATCATCAGAATATTGATTGCTCTCGCAGCAATACATAAGATGGTGATACATCAGATGGATGTGAATACAACTTTCCTAAATAGCGAGCTGACCGAAGAGATTTACATGCAACAGCCAGAGGGATTTGTCATCAGGGGTCTTGAAGACAAAGTCTGCAAGTTGGTAAAATCCTTGTACGGTCTTAAACAAGCTCCCAAGATGTGGCATGAGAAATTTGACAAAGTTATAAGGTCAAATGGCTACATGGTCAGCAATACGGACAAGTGTGTTTACACGAAGTTCGCTGATGGAAGAGGTGTGATCGTTTGTCTGTACGTGGATGACATGCTTATTCTAGGTACGGATATTAGCTGTGTCACGGAGACAAAGAAATTCATCTCAAGCAAGTTCAGTATGAAGGACTTGGGGGAAGCTGATGTGATCTTAGGGATCAAGATCATCCGGACAGATACTGGACTAGCGCTGTCACAGTCTCATTATATTGAGAAAATGATAACTCATTATGGGTATCGGGATCTTCCAGGGATCGATACGCCGTACAGGTGTGATCTGAAGCTGAAGCCTAATTCAGGGGAAAGCATCAGACAGCTGGAGTATGCAAGAGTAATGGGAAGTTTAATGTATGCTACTACTGCCACAAGGCCTGACATAGCTTTTGTCGTGGAAATGCTGAGTCGTTTCACGAGCAACCCAGGTGCTGAACACTGGAAGGCTGTGAAACGGGTTATGAGATATCTCAAGAAGACTCAGACATATGTACTGTACTACAGCAGAGATCCGCAGGTAGTAGAAGGCTTCAGTGAAGCCAGTTGGTGCTCAGAGGTGAAGAGCGAGAGGTCCACAGGTGGATTTATTTTCACAATGGGTGGAGCTGCTATATTGTGGAAGTCGAAGAAGCAGACTATGCTCTCGCGGTCATCCATAGAATCTGAGTTCTTTGCACTTGATACCGCAGCCGGGGAAGCAGAATGGCTTCGGGAGCTCATGTATGATCTTCCAATGGTTGGGGCGCAAATACAGGCGATACCGATATACTGTGACAACCAGGCGACTGCGGCGGTGGCATCAAATGACCTCTTCAACGGGAAGAAGAGGACTGTGCGGTTGAAGCACAGGGCAGTACACGAACTTATCAAGAGAGGTGTTATTGCAGTTATTGATGTTCGGAGTCAGGAGAACCTGGCGGATCCGTTCACCAAGGGCCTCAAGCGCCAGCTGGTCGATGACACAGCTTATAAAATGGGCTTGAAGGCATTCTGATATTGTATTATTGTATTCCTACCATAAAGTTTTATGCTATTAGTTCAAAGATTTATCTACTAGGCATCTAGCTTTTGGTTCAAGGGAGGACCACTAATCGGAAGAATATCAGGAACGGTGGGTACATATTCTATTGGGCATGGAGAGATTACGGACCTATAACCACTGTTGTCTACTGTTGTTTTCTTCGAAAAACGGTTCCTGTGGGTGATGGAACTGGGGATTCCCAGGACCCTTCCTTTGGTGTGCGTATTGATCGATAGAAAGTTAAACAGATCAAATACGTGTTCTAACCCTTCATAGGTGGAAACTAGGGTTCACGAATTATACCTGCGGCGAAAAGAAGATAAGTAATTCCTGGCAATCTCGAGCGGACGACCCCACGATCTTCTGCACGTATTCCTTCCTCGAGTTGGACGTCGTGTGGGCGACGATCTTCCAACCTTTTCTTCTCCTTGGCAGCACTCTCTTTCTCTCCTTACGTGAATCATGAATTTAGAGAAAATTTCAGATTTCTGATCAGTAATCTGGCGACCAGAGAATAGAGGATATATATAGGCTACGACAGGGACCATGAGGAGAAATTAGGGTTAGGCCTCCTAACGGATCTGGATATCCCGTGTTCAGCCCGAACATACAATCCAGGCCCATTAACAATAGTTCGGTCCACTAATGAGCTATTGTTGTATTACCTTCCTAATCCCAAATTATGTTTGTGGGCTCCTTTTATTATATGCTCGTTTGGCTCCCCATGTTAAGATATCGTATGTCCGTCGATCAAATTAAGTTACTGACAACTATATTGATTCGACATCTTTTATCCTTAAGTAGTACCGCTCAACTTTATTTGTCATGTCGGATATAATCCACCTGCAGGGTTTACATGACAATCCTTATGAGCTCCTTAAGAGGACATCATCAACCCGATGTATCGGGACATGGATTCCATTTATAATCAACAGCCCATCATACATACAATGTTATTAACCAATTCATAGAGGTTGTTGATCCATAATGAATCTTACTCTTTTATGAGTCAAAGTAATGCACATTGCATATACAAGTCCGTTATTATATCCGGATTAAGAGTACAAGCATCCATAATAACAGAGGTATTTTTTCTCTTATGTAGTCAGTACAAAGAGAACAACCTCAAGTGGTCCTGTTCAATACACACAAAGTGTATTAGTGTAAACCTATAGTCAAGATAGACTAATACCAGATTAGACTACAACCTTTCCAATAGATTATCCAAGTCCATCTAGGTTGTGAACTATTTATATACTCCATAGGAAACTGATAATATGATCTTCTGTGTGACACCACACACCATATTATCTACAATATAGAATATCAGACATTTGCATTAACACTTGCAACAAATACAATATGCAAACATTTGCCCATATGATTCTCATTCAAAATTTAAGAAAATAAGATTACTACAAAAGTGATGCTTTTAGTATATAACCCTAACAATCTCCCACTTATACTCAAAGCATTGCTTTTCAGTATACTGTTACAAATCTCCCACTTATACTTAAAGCCATGTTGCTACACATCTGACTCCCATTCCCTCAACATGACTGTCAAAAGCCCTAGCTGGTAAGCTCTTTGTAAAGGGATCAGCTAGGTTGTCGGCTGATGCTATTTTGATCACAGCAACATTTTCTTTCTTTATGAAATCTCATATCAGGTGGTACTTGCGCTCAATGTGTTTGCCTGTCTTATGGGCTCGTGGTTCCTTCGAGTTTGCAACTGCACCACTATTATCACAATAAAGTGTAATAGACTTAGGCAAACTAGGTACCACATCCAAGTCCAACAGAAAGTTTCTGAGCCAAACCGCTTCTTTGGCTGCCTCAGAGGCTGCCACATACTCGGCTTCCATGGTGGAATCAGCAATACATTTTTGCTTGATACTCCTCCACACAATGGCTCCACCTCCCAAAGTAAACACATAACCTGAGGTAGATTTCCTGGAATCCTTATCTGACTAAAAATCAGTCTGTATACCCCAAGGGAACTAAACTATCTGCCTGGTAAACTAGCATATACTCTTTAGTCCTTTTCAGGTACTTCAAAATATGCTTTACGGCAGTCCAGTGCTCTTGTCCTGGGTTAGACTGATATCTGCTGACCATGCCTACGGCAAAGCAGATTTCTGGTCTCGTACATAGCATTTCATACATTAAGCTTCCTACTGCTGAAGCATAAGGAACTGCCTTCATGTTCTCTATCTCTTTAGGTGTCCTCGGACACTGCTCCTTTGATAGAGCAATTCTATGTCTAAAAGGTAAAAAATCTTTCTTAGAATTTTGCATACTAAAACGAGTTAGTACAGTATCGATATAGGAAGCTTGGGATAAGCCCAACATCCTTTTCTTACGATCTCGTAGAACTTTGATCCCAAGGATGTGACCTACTTCTCCCAAGTCCTTCATATCAAACTGTTTGGATAACCATACCCTTACATCAGATAATATCTTCATATTGTTTTCAATGAGCAAGATGTCATCCACATAAAGTACTAGGAACACCACCACGTTTCCGTCACACTTTCTGTATACACATGATTCATTCTGTATACACATGATTCATCCTGTCATGTCGGATATAATCCACCTGCAGGGTTTACATGACAATCCTTATGAGCTCTTTAAGAGGACATCATCAACCCGATGTATCGGGACATGGATTCTATTTATAATCAACAGCCCATCATACATACAATGTTATTACCCAATTCATAGAGGTTGTTGATCCATAATGAATCTCACTCTTTTATGAGTCAAAGTAATGCACATTGCATATACATGTCCATTATTATATCCGGATTAAGAGTACAAGCATCCATAATAACAGAGGTATTTGTTCTCTTATGTAGTCAGTACAAAGAGAACAACCTCAAGTGGTCCTGTTCAATACACACAAAGT
This sequence comes from Iris pallida, assembly GCA_029216955.1. Classification (NCBI taxonomy): domain Eukaryota; kingdom Viridiplantae; phylum Streptophyta; class Magnoliopsida; order Asparagales; family Iridaceae; genus Iris; species Iris pallida. Next base: position 5,521,854 of record JANAVB010023996.1, on the reverse strand, counting down.
GTACTAGTGTAAACCTATAGTTAAGATAGACTAATACCAGATTACACTACAATCTTTCCAATAGATTGTCCAAGTCCATCTAGGTTGTGAACTATTTATATACTCCATAGGAAACTGATAATATGATCTTCTGTGTGACACCACACACCATATTATCTACAATATAGAATATCAGACATTTGCATTAACACTTGCAACAAATACAATATGCAAACATTTGCCCATATGATTCTCATTCAAAATTTAAGGAAATAAGGTTACTACAAAAGTGATGCTTTTAGTATATAACCCTAACAGTGGGAAGGTTGGCTTAATTGCCTTAATGAGTTCTCAGGCAGAGTGAATGCCTGGTGTACCTTACAGGAGGCACGGTAGAGCAGCACTACAAAGAGTGAAACTCTATGCTACAGTGGGGTGACTCCACAATGAGGTTCCTATATATGGGGTGCTGTCCAGTAATAGGATAAATCCTCGGCTTTGCAGGCCCAACTCACAGCGGCGTAGCATCGCAAATAGGCAGTTAGCCTAATGCTGTATCATAAAAATAAAGAGGGGTGTAGTCAGCACTACAAAGAGGAGGAGTTCCTCATGTTTCAGTGGCACGACACCACCATGAGGTACCCTGTTAGGGATAAAGCCTCGGCCTTGCAAGCCATGTCGTTACGGCGTAACACCGCAAAGGAGCCTAAGACTTCATGCTGGGTAGTTTGGCACTACAAAGAGGCAGTTGCCTCATGCTACAGTAGTATGACACTACAAAGATTTCCAGATATGGGGTGATTCCCAGGAAGGGGTAATGCCTCGGCTTTAAGCCATGTCATAGCGGCGTGGCACCGCAAGGGAAGCGCAAAGCGCTTTATGCCATGTCTCTTTATAATGAACTCAGTTATAGTGTATGGACAAAGAGATATCAGGCCGTCTCTTGAGGGTAAACCTGTAGACGCCCAAAATTATACACTGAAACCAGGCTGGCACAGGACCTTTAATGTGTAGCCAGAAGCATATGTAGCTATATTATGTGAGTGGAAAGAATTTTAGCTATGATGCAGAATTCAAGGCTTAGTCCATTCTTGTATTATAGTTTGATTTTTGACCCATGCGAAAATATTCAAGTCGTCAGCGACATCTCTCCTAATGCATAATGGACAGTTACTATGGGGAACACTTATACCCATATATATAGAGAAATGTGGAAGATTATTGGTGTTTGGTCTATTTCAAAGAGAATTTTAGTCCCACATCGGCTAGACCAAAGGAGTTGTATCTCTATATAATAGCTTTCCTATTTTAGAGATGCATATGTGGTGTAGAGGTGCACATGGGTGTGCCATGTGGGGTTATTTTTCTAATGGAAAAAAGGCTAAATCAACAATAAAAGCATTCATGCTTTTTGCTCTTGGGAAATTCATTTCCATGGGAGCTAAGCCCCGTAGAGGCTTAGCGACTCGGACTCGGACTCGGGCTCATGGGCTCATGAGATGTAATGTGGCATTTTGTTGGCACACTTTGCACTTAGCACGTCAGCATCGTCGCTAGGCGTATAGTGCGCTTTAGTTGCGCTCGTTGCGCGAACCACTTGCGCAGCCATGTTGCGCAAGCCCAGTTGCGCGTGCTCAGTTGCGCATGCCCAGTTGTGCAAGCCCAGTTGTACTGCCCAGGTGCACGCCCAGGTTGCGCTCAGGTTGCACTTGGGTGCACTGGGTTGCACAGGGTTGCGTGGGTTGCTCGGGTAGCGCTGGGTTGCGCAAGGTTGCACGGGTTGCACGGGTTGCACTGGTTGCACTGCGTGCGCAGTGTGCACAGTACGTACAGTGTACGCAATGTGCGCAGTTCAATGTGTGCTCTATTGTGCAAAGTGCAAGGAGAGCGCTGGGTGTGCGCAGTTGGCAGCAGAACATGCGTTAGCATGTTCTGGGCGGTTGCTACATGTTCGGGATGGTTATTACCACGTCCCTAACTTTGTGGCAACCGTCCAGTTGCTGCAGGGCCTATATAAGGCATTCTCTCTCAAGGCTCCATATAGAATAGAAAGAGAAGCCACCCGAAAGTTTAGGAAGTGTTCTTTAGCACAAGTAAACAGAGTTTTCAGACGTGTTCTTTAACACAGTTCTGATCTGCAGCCTTCGAGAGAGAGAGGATAGACGCTGCACCAGCGTTGCTCTTGCACGAGAGTTCGTGTCCGTTCGAGGAGTCAGAAGAGCAGAAGTGTTCCAAGTACTCTGACGAACTTGCTGGTTCCTGGAAGCTGTTCGTGTAGTGCGAATAAAGCTTTGAGCAACGGTGATCATTCACCCCAGCAGGCCATCTTCCACATTTTGCCTGTCATCTTCTTCGCTGCTGTGATTACGAAATCTGTTTAGATTCTCGTATATCATACGTTGTTGTGGATTACGAAATCTTTTTAGATTCTCGTAATACTTTAAACGAGATCTTTTTAGATCTTCGTTTACTTGCGCAACCTTCCTAGAAGTGTTGCGTTGAAACATTATTTTTATAATTGTTTCATTTTTCTCTGTTTTCCATCAAAAAATTGTGCCCCGGCAACAAGAAGTTTTACTTAGAAGTTCTTGGTGTAATAGAATTATTTGTATTTCAAAAGCAATAATGAAGTTTTGTAAACAAAAAGTTAATAGAACTTTTGTTACGGAAAAAATGAACGCATAAATACTTTTGGAATAATTTCTTATGAAACAAATTTATTTTAGGATAATTGGGGATAATTTGTTTAACTATTCATCGCAGCTTCAACTAGTATTGGATCGTAGGTAAGTACACATTGTTGTTTTCTATCGTATTTTCATGCAAAATTATTTTTATGTTGTTCTATTATACATGTTTCTTCATTTTGGTATATTTGTTGTCATATTTTGATTGTTGTCACATATCACTTGTACCTGTACACTACTTGTCTTTTCATAGCATTACTTATATATTCGTTTTTTGTGTGTTTCTTATGCGACCTGTGATAGTATCTGCTTAGTCATACGCCTTTGTTTCTCTCAGTTTGACTTGACTTTACTAAGAGTCCAGGGACCTATGTTATCTCTAGTACTGGAAGCGTACCTAAATGTTATGATATAGAGATATGATATTATTTGGAGTGGTGTTACGCTAATAGAGATCTATTATTCTATCTCAAGATTGGGAGCATCCTATAGCGTTACGGTATTGGGATATGATCTTACCAGTGCATCCTATTGTGTTATGGTATTGATCCATTACCAGTGACAACCCATGTAAATGTATTTGTTCTCAATTATATATCACACGTCTATGTAGTTGCTACCTATATTACATATCTATATTTTTGCATGTATATCGGCATGTATATTATGTATCTTTCTACGTCACTCTTGTAGAAGCATAAAAAAAAGTATATTGCTTTTAGTCCCACATCATAAATGAGAAGAAGAGAAGTCTCATTCCATTCTATATAAAGAGCCCCCTTGCCTCCTTTGGGAAGGACACAAAAAATAAGAAGAAGAAAAAGTGAGCCCGTTTGTCACGACCCGCACCTGCACTTTTTCGGATACGAGACGTATCCAAGCCAGCCTACGTCGCGGTAGAACGCTTTCACGGCCAAGATGCTCAAAATCACAAAATATAATATTTATTGCTCATTCACATTTCTAAAATTTATTACAACAGTTACAAGATTTATATTGGAAAGAAAAATACAATATTCTTACACATACTTGAAATACCTACAACATCTATCTAAAGTTTATGTTTCGGCCTGCAAGTACACCCGTATTTCCCATGCTAAGAGAAACCACAGCTAAACCTGAAAAATGATGGTTTTCAGTCAGGAATGGAAGAAACACACAAATCGACGGCAATGCAAAAACACAATAGAATTAAAAAGACATGAAAATAACATATGTGAGATGAAAACTAGAAAGTAACTGATGACATGACAAGTGGTAAAGAAAATGAGAAAAACAAGTAGAGATAACTATCTATGTGTTTTGAAATATCAGTTTCGACATGTGAACGGCTAGGGAGTAAATCCGGCACCCTGTACGTGTCGTGTGCAGCTGCTATTATTCAAGAAAAGACATCATGGGATGCGTAAGGGGTAGTTCACACGTCTACTAAGATATTTTCTCTCCCGACTACTTCTCATGGACTCGAACAAGTCACGAAACACGAAAACATGACAATCAAGAAATAATGTATGTAGATATCCATGACACTAATTCGTGTAACAATGTGTCAACAAGCAAGATAACATATGCATAAACATGAAATGGACAGACTACTATGAATCGAAAGCAATCAGAAAGTGCACTTGTCTGGGGTCCTTAGCTGGTGAAACCGATAGCGTCCAGAATAATCTACTTGGTTAGGGTCGATGTGAAGAAGATCGAATTTGGCAAGAAATATAGGAATACGAATCAATCATATGTGTATATATACCCTTTTAGAAGATTTATTAGAAATATCCATAATTATTTAGAAGGCCTTAAAAGGTATTTAGTTATACATTCAAAAAATATTCTTTAATTACAAGTAAAAATAATACTTAGTCAAAAATAATATATGTTTTAGAAGTGATCTTCAAAATACCTTTTAGAAAGGTCTACAGATTTATTACACTAATTATTGGGCTCTGGCCCAAGAAAATTACTTAACATAATTAATACAAAGTAATTATTTAACTCACACTGTCATTAAAATTGTAAATAACAATAAGTAAATAAGTTAATAATAGATAAGCACTAATATAGATGAACACCAAAATGCCAAAATAAAGGACATCACAATGTTGTGTGCTCTGATTGTAATGAAATGATAAGTTAACAATAATAGTAGTGATACTTATATGTATATGGAGAAGTAGAAATATTAAGTTAATACTGTTGTAACTCATATGGCTCCTCACATTTCATCTCCTTGTAACCTACATGACCTTTGGTCCTTCATTTCTTCATAACCCCCAACCTCTCACCCTATATAAAGAGAGGTTGGGAGAGCTTGTAAGATACACTTGAGTGGTTGATAATATACGAGAAAGTTTCGTCTCCGTGTGTTTGAGCTTTTGCCTTACGATACGTTATCAGCACCTTGCTCGTGCAACGCCGGAGACCCGACGTACCGCTCGCCTCGACGTCCGCCTACCGTTGTCCCGCGCGTACCCCGTCGCTCGTCGCCGATCCCGCGTATCCGCAATCGTTTTCCCACTTTCTTCCACCGTACGGTAAGAAAGGTAATTTTTTTTAAGAGGCCTAGAAAATTTTATGTTTTTCTATAGATTGGATGCATTGAAATTTTTGCCAAAAATTGTTGAAATGTTTTTGTTAAATCTGTCTCTAATTTTTCTCAAGAAGAATGATTGTAACAGTTGAGTATGGTTTTGGAATTTAAAAAAAAACAATCATGAATTTAAAATATTGTTTGAATATATATATTTTTACACTTGAAAAACAATTGTAACAGATGCAGTATGCAGTATGTTTCCTTAAAACATTTGTAAAATAACCAATATTTGAAATGTTTTTTTTTCTCCTATGAATTGAAATGGTAAACGATTGTATACAAATTAAAGATAAATATTCATTTGTTTGTGTGTCTAGCTATTAGATAATAACGAAATTCCGTTCATGAATATTCAGCATTTTTTTCTTTCTTTTACCATGATAAGGAATTCAATTCTAGCTCAGCAACAAACATACTTGAGCCAAATATTCAAGGTTCCCAAACTTAGATAACTAGTCATCAATATCCTAAGAAGATGAGAACAATAAACGTCACTTTGGACCAACTGTAGTCAAAATCGGATAAAAAGAGAGAAATTGAAAAATCTTAGCATTATTTTAGGTAGAAATTATTGAAATCATTTTGGAAGTTTTGGAGTTCCTGTTATGATTTTTTGGGCTTCTATGATTTTTTCTCAAGTGAAATGGTTCATTCTTCATTATTGTTCTTTCCTTCTTGTTGTCTGGGATTTGGAGAGCTAATATTTAAATGCTAATATTTTTTTTATAATAATGGATTTGGAGAGCCCCGGCGAGCACCTCAGTGCCATCTGTGCCCTGCCGAGCACCTCAGTAACATTTTTTTATGTTACTCAATAATCATTGTAACAGATGAATAATAAAATTGTATTTTTTTTCTCGCTATTTTTTGGCGTCGCTTCATTAGACGTCGGAAAATAGTTGACATTTTTTGGTGTCACTTGCTTAGGCACCAATTCTTTTGTGTGTTGTTGCCTACTTATGTTGTACGTTTTTTTAGCGTAATGGCGTAAATTGAAAAATTGTTTTAGCTAGATAAACAAATTCTGGCACCGCCAAATTTGGGCCTCCCAAAAATAACCTTTTTGGTTAATAATTTTTCAAAGGCAACGCTCATTTTGAGCACGCACTAAATTGTCACCTATTTTGCACAGTTCGCAAATAGCGTGAATTTCTTGAAAAATCTTATTTATTCTTACATTTGACAAAAATGTTATGAAGTCTCTCCGAATAGGCTCACCTATTTGGGTATGATGTCAGAAAGAACTTGGGGCTTGGTTCTTAAGAGGTCCTCGGTGACCCTCCTCCCTCATTTTCCCGCCTGGTCATATTCACGTAGAGCTACTGAAAGGGGTTGACCGAATATTTTTTTTGCTCAAATTATATTTATAATTATGCATTTTTGCAAGAAACTTATTAACCTCTCTATATCGGCCCGTCGATTGATATAAGATAATTTTCTAAACAAAAATCGTTTTTTTCAAAACTGTTATTTTTTTATTTACGATTGTTTGTTGTTGCTTATACAAACCAAATCCATATAAACCTGTCGTTTTATATGTTGACTGATCAAGATTTTTTTCTCCTGTTGTAGAAAAATGTCGATCAAGATTGATTTTTCCATTCTTGAAGCCTCTGGCAAGAACTATTTGGACTGAACGCAAGACATCCAGAACCATCTAGATGCGCAGGGCCTCTTGGACGTCATCTATAACGAGGAAGAGCGTGAAGTGGAAGTCACTCGCTCAATGAACGCCAAAGCGATGATTCTATTCCGCAGGCATTTATCTGACGCCATGAAGGCGGAGTTCATTGAAATCTCCTCGCCGAAGACGCTATGGGACTCTCTGAAAGAGCGCTTCGACCACCAGAAGACCATATGGCTACCTGAAGCACGCCATGACTGGTTGAACCTGCGCTTCCAAGACTTCAAAAGTGTAACTGATTACAACAATGAAGTCTGCAGGATTCGATCACTTCTCCAATACTGTGGTGAGATATTAACCGATATTGATCTATTGGAGAAAGCATACACCACATTTCCTTCCACTGACAACTTGCTCCAGAAGCAATACCGTCAGTCTAAGTTCACCAAGTTTCCCGAGCTCATCACCCAGCTTTTACTAGACGAGAAGAACAATCTCATTTTAATGAGAAACAACAATTCTCGTCCTGCTGGAACAAAGGCAATTCCAATGCCTGATGCAAACGCTCTCCATGGACCAAATCCACGGTAGAAACGAGACAAGGGCCAGTCGTCCCAGCCAAGGAACAGAGGCGAGTTTAAGTCTCGCCACCCAAAGCGAGGTTCTAACAAGAACCAAGGACCTTTGACTCCTAGGCAGTCTCATGGTAAGAACCAACGGGCCAGTCGTCCCAAAGCGAGAGTGGAAGGCCAAGCGCCTACTCTCTGCTACAAATGTGGTGCTTATGGTCATATGCAACGGACTTGTAGGGCGACCCCCTAAGAAGTTAATAACTATCATAAGGGGCGCCGGGCCGAAGCAAATCTGGTCATCGAGTGCGAAAATCTAAATCTTGAGACCCCTGATTTTGTAGCAGAAATGGAAGAATAAATCTCCATTTTCTATCTATGTTTGATTTAAGTCATGAAACTTTTGGTGGTTTATATTTTCTGTTTTCTCGATAAATTAAAGTTCTATTTCGAGCACTTTCCTCAAACGTGTGACAAACTTTAATTTTCTTTACTTATAGACATGGACCACGGGGCAGTAGATTGTCTGGTTGATAGTGGAACGACTCACACTATCTTGAGAGATAAATTATACTTTATCTCATATACACCTAAAGTAACCTCAGTGACAACCATTTCGGGACCCTCAACCCTTGTTCAAGGTTTTGGCAAAGCCCGTTTTTCGTTGTCCAATGGTACTCCCATTGAAGTATCAAAGGCCTTATATTCTCTAAGGTCCAGTCGCACCTTACTGAGTTTTAAGGATATTCGAGAAAACGGATTTCATGTTGAAACTGCTCGAGAACATGGCTTCGAGTATCTTTTCATTACCTCCACTCAGTACGGCCAAAAGCGTATCTTGGAGAAGTTGAAATGTCTTTCAAATGGTTTGTATCTCACTACGATACAACACATCGGGAGTAATCTCATCATTCGCCGAGCGCCAGTTGATGAGAGGACTTTTATGCTATGGCATGACCGGCTGGGTCATCCGGGTCATAATACGATGCTTCGCACTATGAATGCATCGCATGGGCATCCTCTTGGAGGAAAGAATTTCGTTATAAATCCGAAAAGCCTATGCCATGCTTGCTCGATTGGGAAGACGAATCTCAAGCCACTCCATATGAAACCTACGAGATTAGTTTCCCAATTTCTTGAGAGAATTCATGGAGATATTTGTGGACCAATCCAACCAACATGCGGACCATTTAAATACTTCATGGTTTTGGTTGATGCATCGACTAGATGGTCACACGTAGTGTTGTTGTCCACCCGAAACGTAGCGTTTCCTAAACTCCTCGCCCAGATCATTAAGTTAAGGGCTCACCATCCGGATTATCCGATAAAGTCTATCAGACTTGATAATGCCGCGGAGTTTACATCGAAGACTTTCGATAACTATTGCATGACTTTGGGAATAAATCTTGAACATCCTGTTGCGTATGTTCATATCCAAAATGGCCTAGCGAAAGCTTTTATAAAGCGACTGCAAGTGATAGCGAGGACCTTGGTTATGCGCACCAAACTCCCACTATCTGCATGGGGCTATGCAATTTTGCACGCTGCAAATTTGGTCCGTCTGAGGCCCATGGCCACCAAACCACTTTCCGCGTACCAGCTGGTTACCGGATGTGAGCCTGACATCTCACATTTATGCGTGTTTGGGTGCCTAGTCAATGTTCCAATTGAGCCGATAAGGCGTTCAAAATTTGGACCTCAGAAGCGACGGGGAATATATGTCGGCTATAACTTCCCGTCCATCATTCGCTATTTAGAGCCCTTGACAGGCGATCTCTTTACCGCGAGACATGCGGATTGTGACTTTGATGAGGCAATCTTCCCGTCGTTAGGGGGAGAAATGCACGCTAACGTTGATGAGGAACGACGTGAATTAGCGTGGCATGTGCCCGCTTTTGCTCATCATGATCCTCCCTCTGCACATAGTGATAAGGAAGTGCAGAGGATTCTAGGTCTGCAAGATATTGCAAATCAAATGCCAGATGCATTTAGCGACCTAGCAAAAGTCACGAGATCAATTATACCTGCTGCAAATGTGCCTGCAAGGATAGACGTCCCTGAGAGATGCCATGTTCCTGTGAAACATGTTGCTCCGGTCGAACCCGCCGAGCAAAGGACGCTACCATCGGCCGTCCAGTCCGCCGCTATTCCCAAGAAGAAGGGAAGACCGGTTGGTTCCAAAGATGTTCTGCCCCGGAAGCGGAGAAATCTTGTAAAAAACTTTTTGCCACATGAGATTATTAAGGATCACGGCGATGTATTAGAAGAGCGCGTTCCAGATGAAACGCCTATTCCTAATCATGTCGATAACCTCGAAATATCCGTCGAGTATGCTAGCTTAGACGATATTTTGAAGCGAAACGAAACTGTCATCGATGATGTGTTCATATACTCAGTGGCCACTGACATTATGAACAATGATGACATGGAACCTCGTAGTGTTGCCGAGTGTCAACGACGAACGGACTGGTCACAATGGAAACAAGCAATCTAGGCTGAACTAGACTCCTTAGCGAAAAGAAGCGTGTTTGGACCTGTTGCTCCAACACCACCCAATGTTAAACCAGTTGGTCACAAATGGGTTTTCCTAAGGAAGCGTAATAAGAGAAATGAGATTGTGCGATACAAGGCTCGCCTTGTGGCACAAGGCTTCTCACAACGCCCTGTTATTGATTACGAGGAGACGTATTCTCCCGTAATGGACATCATAACGTTCCGCTACTTAATCAGTTTAGTAGTTTCCGAAAAACTGAATATGGAGCTCATGAATGTGGTCACAGCCTATCTCTACGGGGATCTAGACACAGATATATATATGAAAGTCCCTGAAGGACTAAAGATGCCTGAATCAAGTAGTTCCCGACCACGGAACGCATTCTCGATTAGACTGAGGCGTTCGCTATATGGATTAAAACAATCCGGGCGAATGTGGTATAACCGCCTAAGCGAATACTTGATTGGTTTGGGATACGTTAATAACGAACTTTGCCCATGCGTGTTCATAAAGAAATCCACTTCAGGATACGCAATCATCGCGGTCTATGTAGATGACATGAATCTCATAGGAACCGAAAAAGACTTGTCAGAAACTGCTGATATCCTGAAGAGGGAATTCGAGATAAAGGATCTTGGGAAGACACGGTTTTGCCTTGGCCTGCAGATCGAGCACCGTAAAGATGGAATTCTTGTCCATCAAGCAAACTACACCCAAAAGGTGTTGAGACGCTTTAGTCATTTTGACGTTAAGCCGTCCGCTACTCCCATGATCGTCCGCTCTCTAGACATTACTAAGGACCCATTCCGTCCAAAGGAGGACGACGAAGAGATATTGAGTCCTGAGTGCTCTTATCTGGGTGCAATAGGCGCTTTATTGTACTTGGCCCAATGTACTAGACCGGACACCTCGTTTGCTGTGAATTGTCTGGCTCGACACAGCACCGCGCCAACACGCCGCCATTGGAATGGCATAAAAGACATTTTCCGCTACCTTAAGGGTACTACGGACTTGGGCTTGTTCTATCCCTACGCAGTTTTGAGTGAGTCCAACGCTCTTGGCACTCAAAGCAACGCGACCCTTGTTGGCTACGCCGATGCGGAATACTTATCTGATCCGCACAAGGGGCGTTCCCAATCTGGTTATGTCTTTACCATTGGGAACACGGCGATTTCTTGGAGGTCTCGCAAATAGACCTTAGTGGCTACTTCAACGAACCACTCTGAGCTACTTGCGCTCTATGAGGCGACTAGAGAGTGTGTATGGCTTCGAACTGTTATTGGCCATATTCGAAGTACATGTGATCTTCCATATGACCCAGATGAACCTGTTGTCGTCTATGAGGACAATACCGCTGTTACTGATCAAGCGAAACATGGTTACATCAAAGAGGATGCTACCAAGCACATATCGCCCAAGTTGTTCTTTACACATGAACAACAAGCGCTTCAGAAGATTGAAGTGCAACACATTGGATCGGAGAATAACCGTGCAGACTTGTTCACCAAGTCACTGCCAAAACACTCGTTCCAGAAATATGTCAGAGCGATTGGACTTAGGAAGCTTTCAGAGCTAGCCTAAGTGAAACATGTTTCCCGTACCCTGTTGTGTGCATGTGAGGGGGAGCGCCCCAACGAGCGCCTCCAAACGCCCTGTTGTGCGTATGTCCCGCGCCCTGTCGAGTGCGAGTGAAAAGGGGAGCATCCTGATGTATGCTTGTGTACTCTTTTTCCCTTAGACCAAGTTTTTTCCCATTGGGTTTTCCTTGGCATGGTTTTTAACGAGACACATTTCAAATCTCTTATTCACTAAGGACTATTATGATCAGGGGGAGTATCCAGTGTATACTTCTAAGCCATTGTGTACTCTTTTGTCCTTCGATCAGCGATTTTTTCCACTGGGTTTTCCCTGACAAGGTTTTGACGAGGCACCTTTGCAATGGTTAAGTTTACCCCCATCACACTGACCTGTGTGTACTCTTTTGTCCTTCGACCAAAGTTTTTTCCCACTGGGTTTTCTTTGGCAAGGTTTTGACGAGGCACAAGTAGATGGTCAAATTTGAAGATACAAGCTACAGACAGATGAAGAAACTCAGAGATGTTTACAAGCAGAATTTCTGGAGAGCCAAGGGAGAGTGTTGTAACTCATATGGCTCCTCACATTTCATCTCCTTGTAACCTACATGACCTTTGGCCCTTCATTTCTTCATAACCCCCAACCTCTCACCCTATATAAAGAGAGGTTGGGAGAACTTGTAAGATACACTTGAGTGGTTGATAATATACGAGAAAGTTTCGTCTTCGTGTGTTTGAGCTTTTGCCTTACGACAAATACAAAATAATAATTATAACAATATAACCATAAGGTAGAGGCAGCACACATCTGTTGTGCACGGTTCCATACTTGAGAAAAGTGTTAGAGAGAGAGAGAGAGAGAGAGAGAGAGAGAGAGAGAGAGAGAGAGTGTGTGTTCCTATTTTTAATAAATATTAATCAATACTTCTTCTGAGTGCTATACATAGTAATATGGAAAATAATTGTAAACCATTTTCTTGTTTACAACCCAAAATAGAGAGAGTGAGAGAAATGAGACATTTTAAGAGCAACGAAACAAAAGGAAGGAGAGAACAGATGGTTTATCGAGGGCTGCCGGCGCGAGGGTTGCCATGTGTGACGGAAGAGATGCGATCGGGGCTTGGCAGGGCGGCATCACTCGAGCGGAGGTGGAGGCTTTCCCATGCGGACAGGCATGGGTTCAGGCGGGGCGGAAGTTGCCGGGTTCGGCTCGCTGCAGCACGGACGCACGGGCGGCTTGGGGATGCACGTGCATGGCCCGGCCAGGGCAAGGCATCCTCAACGGGCGTTGTTAGGCGAATCTAGGGCATCCATGGTGGAAGCGGTTGTCGGTGGTCGGCAACCGAATGCGGCGGCTACGACAGCGGTGAATGCCGGAGAGCGCTAGCTCGGTCTTCTCTCGTGCGTCAGCGAAGGGGAGGAACTCGGGGATCGCCCTTGGTCGACGGCTCACGGGAGTCGACACACGGCTCGTTGTCTGTCCCGTGCGGCTACGTGCCCGCCAGAGACGTGAAGGTTGGCGGAGGTTGGCTGTGATGTGTCGGACGTGGAGGCAGGATGGGGTTCGGCACAACCGTTTGCTGGCGGGGTGCTCGGCCAGGGGAGACTGGAAAGAGTTCATGGAGATAAAAAGTGGTATGTTTGTATGGTGGCTCTGCAGAGAACAGGTGGTGGTAGCTTTTATATTATGTATAGTACCTATAAATATTGGCCGGAAGTCGGGAGTAAGGATAGGGATTAATTTGGTTCGGAGTAGTTGTTAAGATTAAGGTGGTTCTGTATCTTAATTATACAATTGGTCGACTGTATCAGTTATATTTGTATATATACATTTAAATTTTAATATATATTTAGTTATACACTGGTTTAGGATTTGTTTTAGGAGGATTAGAAGATATTGAATTTAATTTCGGATGTAAATGCTAGGAATTTGAGTATTTGAATAGCACAAGAAAATTTGGATATTTCTATATGGATTAGTATTAGAATCCTCCCAGATAAATGTTTATGAAAGCTTAAATCAAACCAAATATTCCTAACTTGCTTAATCAAATCTAACTCATTAATATAAAATCAAAAAGATTGTTTAAACCAAATTTATTCTAAATCAAATAATTGATTATACCATGACTAGTATTATCAACTAGTTTGAATAATATGAATTAAAATCTAGCTCAAATAAAGGATCAGCATAATATTTAAAAAAAGTATTTTAAATAATCTTTAAAATAAATTTCATAAAATCAATTATCAAAATGTTGTTAAGAATAATTTAAATATTTTTATATCTTCATAAATACAAAAAATAAAACTAGATTAATTAAATGTAACTATAATATTTGATAACCATAATAATTCGAACTGAGTTTTCAATAATATCAAATATTACTTAAAACAGATGTCATAAATTCGAATCACAAAGTATAATTTAATAATTCTTTAATATAAAATAAATTAGACAAATCACTTTTATTTTCAAAAATATCTATACTAGGAAATAAAATATAATTTTATATTTCAAAAATGAATTAAAATAAAAAAATTTCAAAGATTCGGGAAGAGGGGTTACAAATCTACCCACCTTAGAAATAAATTCGTCCTCGAATTTAAGGACTATGATGATCAAATCTTTCTTGGATTTAAGCAAATATTTAATCTAATAAACAAAATCAATCCATAATGATTTAAAAATAATTCTAGATTTTATTAATAATATTAAAATACATTTGACCAAATATAAATATAATACAATAATAATTTAAATGTGTAAGAAGTTTATGAAAGACTTGTAAAATATTTGTATATAATATCGAACCAAAACATTTATTTATTAGTCCAAGACTAAATCGAACTAATTATAATATAACAAAATAAATTTAATAATTAATATTAGCAATTAATTTAAACAATATTTTGTCAACTATAGATCTAAAATAGTTTGACAAAAGCTCTGTTGGCATCAAACTATCTTCTATAGAGGTTAAAATAATATCTATTTTCTATCAAAAAATATTATTCAACTAAAAAAATAGAAATTTTCAAGATCCGGGAACTGGGCTTACAATCTATCCACCCCAGAATTTTTCGTCTTCGAAAATTTAGAAGCGACAAGAATATATAAACTTGGATGGTCACGCAAAAGGTTGTAAGGTGGATCATGGTAAGTTTTTCGACAATGAATATTTGTCACGAGGATAATAAAATTGTTTTGAGATTAGAAATAGCCTTTTAGAATCATTACCTTGCTCTTGTATTCCGAAAATCTCAAGTTAGAGGTAGGCACCAATATTGGAAAAGAACATATACACTTGATTTTGCATGTTACCTTTCCAAGGTAACAGAATCAAGAAAATTCCATCATACCATAAAGGGCATAACGAAGATAAAAAGTTTATAGATAATCAGAGAAAACTAACTAAGATAGTTTAGAAAAGAAATTTTTTTTCCATACATCCTTCAGGATGTAGACAAGAATCTTCATGACTCTATATTTTAAATTCTATGAAAGATCAGGAAATATTACCATATGTGAAATCTACTAGGCTATGGCTTATTTATAAAAATGGTAGGAAGGGATGAGGGTGCACAGAGGATGACATAATTGATAATCAACATATTTGGAATTTGTCACGATCCTAAAGCCTAGAACTTAATTAGGATGTGAGTTAATTTGGTGTTTTATTGGAAAACGTATTAGGCTTTTAAAGAAGGAATTGATTTAAATACGTCAACTAATAAAGGTACTAGAATTTGACAAGACTTGAAAGAAATAAGAGATACGTGACTTAATAAAATTGATAAACGTAAGGGCACGATTATGATTATAGTTGAAATAGTTTAGTCACGATTTAAGTTGTTTAGGAACGATCAAAATTCATTTGTTTGGCACGATTAACTCGATTAACTATTTAGAGAAAAAAAATTAGGTACGATTACCGAGTCAAAATTTAGAAAAATATGTGAATTGACTCGATCGGAATATAATCAAAATTGTCCGGTTGCGATCAGGGAGTCATTAAGGATAATCCAGATCGAAATTCGAAATCATTTTAACATGATCAATTATATATGCATGATCATAGAATCATAATCTAGGTGCGATTATGAATCTATTGGAATATAAAATTAAAAGCTACCAGTAGGTTTTAAATAATGAGGAGTCAAATGATGACTCGTCGAATAAAAGATAAGATAGAAGATAAAGGAAGGAACTACAGGCTTTATTTATAGTACGATAATAAGAAATTGGATATCAAATCAGTTTGGAGTGAGAGTGCAAGATTTTTACGGATCATGAAAATCAATAGTCATATACCAATAAAAGATTTAGCCTCTATGGTATCCAAAAACCATATGCATACCCAAAGTCATTTCACCGAGAATCCATGCCTCGCCAGTGTACAGCTAGCTGCAATAAACTCTTGGTTCCATAACTCAAGTAATGACACGGTAACGAATACCCTATCAAGTCTATCTAATCTTGACATAACAACTCAAGGATGAAATAGGACAACCAAGATATAGTTTTAATAATGCTCGATCACCCACGCTTATTTGGAATTACTTCAACTTAGGGGTCATGCCTCGCTAGTGCGCTGTTGGCTGCAGTGAACCCGTAGTCTCCATAATTCAAATAAATAACGACAGTGCGCTGCTGTCTTGTCATTATGAGTCATCAAAAATTATTCCAACTATATTCATAAATTTCAAAGAAGCTTCTAGAATTCTAATAAATTGATCATGATAGAAAGGTGTAAGTATCTGTCCTTGAAGAAAACATCAATTTAAATAAAATAATCATATAGATATCAATGTTGAAGACTAAACGATCGATTATGAATGTGGTTGAACAAAAGAGAGCAATAGTTGCCAATTTTTATTTCTCTAGTATTCAAGAATCGAAGGGAACACATGTGTATCATAAGTTTCAACAAATCTAGCACGGAATAGACATAGGAATATGTTACGATCATGTTAGGCTGAAACACAATGGGTTGAGTTAAAACAATGTTTCTTAGAAAGATAGATTACTATGGCTATTAGGAAATAAATGGGCATTACAACTTTTATGATATGACGATGGTGGTTAGAGGGAAGAAAATAAAATTGCACAATGATTAGGAATGAGGGAGGCCTAGATTACCAAACGAAGAGTCTACCCACCTTGGGTCATACCCTCGTATTAAATAAAACCAATATCCTTCTAGGAGCATCCCTGAGTTATATAATAGGGTTTATAATTCGATAAATTTCTACGTAAATCACGTGGCATATATAGCAACCTTAACTACCCAAACAGTCAGTTGAATAAGGGTTTCCTATTCCTAGTCCTTCTCCTAAAATTAAATTAGTCCTAATTGTGAACGAACATTTTCCTAGTCGCAGGCTCGTAGTAGTACGACTAATACGGTACTACCACGAGTTCGTACAATTTACGAAAACGGACCTGCATGGGCCACCACAAAAACTTGTCACGACCCGCACCCGCCCTTTTTCGGATACGAGACGTGTCCAAGCCAGCCTACGCCGCGGTATCGGCGGTAGAACGCTATCACGGCCAAGATGCTCAAAATCATAAAATATAACATTTATTGCTCATTCACATTTCTAAAATTTATTACAACAGTTACAAGATTTATATTGGAAAAAAAAATACAATGTTCTTACACATACGTGAAATACCTACAACATCTATCTAAAGTCTAGGTTTCAGCCCACAAGTACACCCGTATCTCCTATGCTAATAGAAGCCACAGCTAAACATAAAAAATGTTGGTTTCCAGTCAGGAATGGAATAAGCACACAAACCGACGACAATGTAAAAATACAATAGAATTAACAAGACATAAAAATAATATATGTTAGATGAAAACTAGAAAGTAATTGATGACATGGCAAGTGGTGAAGAAAACGAGGAAAACAAGTAGAGACAACTATCTATGTGTTTTGAAATATCAGTTTCGACATGTGAACGGCTAGGGGATAAATTCGACACCCTTCACGTGTCGTGTGCAGCTGCTATTATTCAAGAATAGACATCATGTGATGGGTAAGGGGTAGTTCACACGTCTACTAAAATATTTTCCCTTCCGACTACTACTCATGGACTCGAACAAGTCACGAAACACGAAAACATGACAATCAAGAAATAATGTATGTAGATATCCATGACACTAATTCTTGTAACAATGTGTCAACAAGCAAGATAACATATGCATAAACATGAAATGGACAGACTACCATTAATCGAAAGTAATCAGAAAGTGCACTTGCTTGGGGTCCTTACCTGGTGAAAGTGATAGCGTCCAGAATAATCTACTTGGTTAGGGTCGATGTGAAGAAGATCGAATTTGGCAAGAAATATAGGAATACGATTGGTCACAATTTAAGATTAATCTAAGAGGAAGTTAATTCAGAGAAAGATAATCCCGTAATCAATCATATGTGTATATATACCCTTTTAGAAGATTTATTAGAAATATCCATAATTATTTAGAAGGCCTTAAAAGTTATTTAGTTATACAATTAAAAAAATTTCTTTAATTACTAGTAAAAATAATATTTAGTCAAAAGTAATATATGTTTTAGAAGTGATCTTCAAAATACCTTTTAGAAAGGTACACAGATTTATTACACTAATTATCAGGCTCTGGCCCAAGAAAATTACTTAACATAATTAATACAAAGTAATTCCTTAACTCACACTGTCATTAAATTTATAAATAACAATAAGTAAATAAGTTAATAATAGATAAGCACTAATATAGATGAGCACCAAAATGCCAAAATAAAGGACATCATAATGTTATGGGCTCTGATTGTAATGAAATGATAAGTTAACAATAATAGTAGTGATACTTATATGTATATGGAGAAGTAGAAATATATTAGTTAATACAAAATAATAATTATAATAATATAACCATAAGGTAGAGGCAGCACACATCTGTTGTGCTCTCGGTTCCATACTTGAGAAAAGTGTTAAAGAGGGAGAGAGAGAGAGAGAGAGAGAGAGAGAGAGAGAGAGAGAGGGTTCCCATTTTTAATAAATATTAATCAATACTTCTACTGAGTGCTATACATAGTAATATCAAAAATAATTGTAAACCATTTCCTTGTTTACAACCCAAAATCGAGAGAGTGAGAGAGATGAGACATTTTAAGAGCAACGAAACAAAAGGAATGAGAGAACAGAGGGTTTACCGATGGCTGCCGGCGCAATGGTTGCCATGCACGACGGAAGAGATGCGATCGGGGCTTGGCAGGGCGACATCACTCGAGCGGAGGTGGAGGCTTTCCCATGCGAACATGCATGGGTTCAAGCGGGACGGAAGTTGCCGGGTTCGGCTCGCTGCAGCACGGACGCACAGGCGGCTTGGGGATGCGTACGCGTGGCTCGGCCAGGGCAAGGCGTCCTCAACAGGAGTTGTTAGGCGGATCTAGGGCAGCCATGGTGGAAGCGGTTGTCGAGGGTCGGGAATCGAATGCGGCGGCTACGACAGAGGTGAATGTCGGAGAGCGCTAGCACGGTCTTCTCTCGTGCGTCAGCGAAGGGGAGGAACTCGGGGATCGCCCTTGGTCGACGGCTCACGTGAGTCGACGCACGGCTTGTTGTCAGTCCCGTGCGGCTACGCGCCCGCTAGAGATACGGAGGTTGGGATAGGCGATGGGGAAGCGGAGGTTGTCTGTCATGATTCGCACCCACTGTAAGGGTACGAGTACGTAACAGCGTCCAGCCTACGCCGCAGTGTCGGCGGTAAAATGCTATTCTTGGTCAGTATCTAATCAACAACTCACGCAATTATGTAATGTACTTGTCAAAATCTCAACTCCGAACGGAGGACAAGTATAGATATAATGAATCTCAATCACAGTCTAAGCACGATATGATTACACAGAAGTTTATAACTAAGACTAAATAACTACAATAAAACCAACTACTAAATAATATAATCTCCATCAATCTCAAAACAACATATCTCAACTTATTTACAATTCAAGTTCTAAAACATGAAAACTAAACCAAGTCAACTAGATAGTCTTCCGATCACTCCCGAGTGTCGGGGCCAAAGGTAGCTAAGCCATCTCCTGGTCCATAGTGAGTAGGACAAGTATCCTCGGGACAAGCATCTTTAATATTTTCAACAGGTCCAGTCAGGACAGGAATGAGTACAACTCATCAAGAAAATCTAAGTAAATGACAGAGAACTATAAAGCAGTTATAGACAGTTTTATTGATGAACATGATAGTTTATATTCAGGTGATGGTATAGAGAAAAAGATAAGATATAAGAAAAGTAAAGTAACTAAAACAAGAAAAGAATCATGGCAATGAAGACTGTAAAATAGAAACTAGCTGAACTAGAGTAGCATGATAAGTCCAGACAATAAATGTAAACAAGTATAAATCTTATGTAAATCCAGTACGGGACGAATCTAATACAAGATGAATCCAGTACAAGATGATTCTAGTCAGTGATCAAGAATCCAGGTGAGACTAGCTATGTTCTAACAGTGTATTTTAAAATACCGAAATCGATATGTAAACGGCTGTAGGTATCAGGCACATCTCTCACTGATCAGGCGAGAGATGGCTGTGCTTCCAGTAGATTCCAGTAGGAAGATTCCTGATTTGGGGTATGTCTACATGTCTTACTCAATATTTTCTCGCCCTGTAATACAAGTGAATCCAGTACAAGACACAAGAATCGAAAAAAGTCTAGCCAAACACGATGATACTAGTAATGATTCTAGAATAATTCCAGCAATAGAGACCAGACAATATGGTATGTGTGTCACATACATGAATCCAGAAATATCCATACGTATGGTAACAGAGAAACACATAAAACTAACTAGAACTGAAGTACAGTAACTGGCAAATAAATGAGAGAACTATCAGAGAATGTACTCGCCTGATACACTGAAAAGAGTATTGTAATATCAGATGTCTGTACCAGAGTCACAATGTCCTAAATAGAGCAGTACAGGTTATAATATGTTTAAAATAAGATAAATGAGGTTTACGATGCAATCTAAATGATTCTAAGTCAAATCTAGGTCAAAGTCAACTCTAAGTCAAACCTAGTCAACTGTCTAGGTAAAACTAGGTCTAAGTCAAACTTGGTAAACTCTGGGTCAGCCCAAGTTAATATCTAGTCAAACTAGGTCAACAACAAGGCTATCTTGGTCAACTGGTCAAACTTAGGCTAGCAAGGATCAATTGGTCACATTTAGGCTCAGTGTTGACTTTTGGTCAACTCTAGTCAATCTTAGACTACCTAGGGTTTTGGTCAAACTTAGACTAGTCAACAAGGTAATTAGGTCAATTGGTCTTAACTAGTCAATCTAAGCCATTACTCTAGATTAGGCCAACAATCTAAGTCTATATTAAAACTAAAGTATGTGATACAACACATACATATATCTCATAGTTATATATATATATATATATATATATATATATATATATATATATATATATATATATATATATATATATATATATATATATACCTTACCACTATTATGTGCATATCTATATATAAGCCATATACAATCATCCTTATATAATATACATATTTTAATTATATACTCAAATCAAAACTTGAATCAAATAACACCATAAATCAAGTATTTGTCAAAACCATATCAATTACCTACTGAGTTGGAAAACTTGAAAACAAAATTCTATAAAGCTATACATAAATAGACACAGGAAGGGAAAGGACTGAAGGGGAGAAGGGGATACCAAGTTCACAACCTATTTCGAAATCTCATACCACATGTGGATCATAAAACCCAATTGAAAATATGTTCACAGTCAAGGGAAAACTGAAACCAATAAGGGTAATGAACTTGAAGAGGACATGTCTGCTATATAATGGGAATTGATCAAGGTGAAGGTAGGGACTGATTTAGATAATGGACTGTAACAGGAACCATGGATGATATCAATGTGGAGAATGGACATTTTAGGACTAGTGGACTGAACAATAGAGAGAATTGTGGATTGACACAAGTTAGCATGGACTGAACTTACATGTTCAAGAATCAGAACAATTTGATATGGGGACTAGGCAGTATATAGTATCACTGATACAATTGAAGGACACCCAACCTCAGAAATCAGTCACTCCATCTCAGGAATCGTCTATCAATATCAACATCAAACCACAGTATCAATAAATACCAAGTCACATTCAATTTCAAAACCCAAAAAAAAACTAATTCGAAACTGTCAAAAATTGGAAAATAAAATCAGTCCATACACATTGTATATTCGAAACCAAATCGTTCACAATCAACATACAACATGTGTCAGAGGGGGGGTCGAGTGTGTGTGACACACATGTCCATTGTGTCCAGAAATCGGGACATGAAGTATCCAAGAATTCGAAATGCCCACTGACAGGATTGGCAGTTAAGGCTGCCTCGTGTAGCCATGTCGTGTCCGATTGGACACGACTCAGTGCTCGAGACGAGCCGTGCTTTTGCACAGTGACAGGTAGGATATAGGGCTAGGTTTTTAGTAGCCTGCAAAGTGTCCACGTGGTGTCGACGTGTCGATACGAGGCCGTATCAGTGGCTCAAAATCGAGTGTGTGCATGTCAGGGAAATTCAATACGAGCTCGAGAACATTCTCGACTCGTAACCAAGTGTCACGAAACTTGGTGAGGGTCTTGTCAGACATGGCCCCTGTTGGCCCATTGGTCATATGGTCAACCTGATTTTAATAATTGATCAAACTCTGTCTGGATATATGAAGCTAGTCAGGATGTATCGGACTCTTGGACATGAACAAGAACAGCTATCTACACAGTTCAAGACCGAAGCTATGTTTGCCTGTACGAGTCTGTATTTCCTTTAAGCAATGTATTTTCCATTTTATTGAGTCTAGGAATACGTTGTACACCGAGTCGTACTGGCAAATAGGCTATTCTAAAATGTTTTCAAAATACTTTTAAAAATGTCCTTTGTTTTGAAAAACATTCTTTTAAACCCTAACCTAACACTGACAGAGTTCGGCCAGAGTTCGGCCAGAGTTCAGTTGGTGGTCGTTTGATTTTTGAAATTCTCTGGAACTTGGTCCTCCTGCAATTGCGGATTTGACCGAGATTTTCTCATCGAGTTCTGTCCGGATTCTGCCCGAATTTTGTCAGAAGTCTGTCTTTGGAATTCCTATAAATAGAGAAGGATTTTGATCATTTCAACTCACTCATTTACTTTCAATCTTCTCTCTATCTAAAGCTTTCAGTCTTCCAAAGAGTTTTTCTTGAGCTTTAAATTTCAGATCCCAAGCCAATTACAATCCTCTAGTCGATTTGCCAGTGCGGTGCGGTCTAGTAGTTTCTGAGAGATTGTAATCAAAAGGCTTGATTAAAGAATACCTCTTCACATTTGAAGTTGGACGAGTTCTTCGTATCAAAGCTCGCGTTGTAGAAGTTGCAAGGACTTCGTAAGAAAACTTGCGGTTTTGCCAATAGTGGATTCAACTGGTAGCAAGAGTTCTACCGACTGGATTAGTCCACAACAGAGGGAAACCAGTATACATCGCTGTCTTTACGTTTGCTTTCTTATCTCTGCCTTTACTTTACTTAGTTGTGATTATTATTCTGTGATCTTGCTGCTAACATTTTTTAATTAGCAATATTCCGCTGCCTACTCTATTCACCCCCTTCTAGAGTATTGTGCTTTACGATTTCGTTCCTACAATTGGTATCAGAGCGGGTGTTACAGGTAAAGCAAGGTAACAGTGCAATTTTTTTTTAATTAACTGTTATATAGATCACAGCACAACACATGGCAACTGTGAAATTCACAAGTGAAGGCCAGGCCACAAATAGACCTCCACTGTTTGATGGTACGAACTATACCTATTGGAAAACACGGATGAGTTTCTTCTTGAAATCTCTTGACTTTGATTTATGGTCTATTGTTATTGATGGCTATCAAAAGCTACCTCGTATAAATGTTGATGGAGTTTTAGTTGAAAAACCCCATAGCAGATATACAGAGGAGGAAAAGAAAAAGGCCAGTCTTGACGCACGTGCTATTAATGCTCTATTTTGTGCTTTAGATAGAACTGAATTTAACAGGGTGTCTATCTGCACAACGGCTAATGAAGTGTAGAAGCTACTTGAAGTCACACATGAAGGCACGACTCAAGTTAAAGAATCTAAAGTCAGCAGACTTACTCAAGAGTATGAGGTGTTCAAGATGAAGCCCAACGAAACAGTTACTCAAATGTTCGAAAGATTCTTGGATATTGTAAATCCTTTGTCCTCCCTAGGCAAAGAGTACAGTAACCATAAAAAGATTTGCAAACTCCTGCGAGCACTTACCAAGAACTGGATTCCGAAGGCTACTGCAATCATCGAAGGGAACGACCTCACAACTATGTCCCTCGAAGTACTCATGGGTAAGCTACTCACTCATGAACTGGAGCTACAAGATTTTGAAGAGCCTGCACCAAAGGAGAAGACGATCGCTTTCAAGGCTCAGCACAGAAAAGCTGCTGAAGGTGACTCAGACAGTAGTGAATCTGATGCTGAAGATCAAGCACTCCTAGCAAGGAAATTTAAAAGATTCATGAGATATGAGAAGAGAGCCAAAGAAAACAACAGCAGCAACAACTGGTATCAAGATGACGCTGTCTGCTACGGCTGCAAGAAGAAGGGACACATGAAGAAGGATTGTCCTACAAACTCATCATCAAGCAAGAAGAGCAACAAGTATGAAAAAGGAAACCTGAAGAGATCAAAATCTAGGAGATATGCCAATACCAGCATATGGCATGAAAGTGAAGCAAGCGACTCAGAAGACGAACAATCAGAAGACGCTGCAAACGTATGCTTTATGGCATCCGATCAGGTACCTACTGAACCTATAGTTGATACTTATGATAACGTCACCTTTGAGCAATTAGGAGATGCCTCAGAGAACTGATGACTGATTACAGGAAACTGCATAGCAAGTATCAGACCTCTAAGAAGGTACTCAAAGAGTACAAAGGTGAAATAGGTAGACTTACCGACCTACTAGCTGAGGTTAGAAATAATGTTAGTGAGTCTGGTGAGCTTTCTTCAATAAAGCTCTTATTACACGAGACTACCAAGTCATCTGAAGAGAAAGACAAAGTTATTGACCAACTCGAGGAAGAACTTTCTAAAGAGAAGAAAAGTCTTCAAAGTGCACAAATCAGATTGGAAACACTCACTTCTGTTTATACTAAGTTGTATGACACTTCCAAAAGATTGGAAATTAGGTTAGGAAAACAGCCTGAGCCTGCTGCTTCCTATCCTAACACGTGTCACTTACCGAAAAATCAGAACATTCCCAAGCTAAACAATGTCAGACCTAACCCTATCAAACCTTTACCCCAAAATGTTAAGCCCAAACAGGATTATAGGTATGATTTCTTCTATACTAGAAAACCTAAACCTACCAACCATACACACCACTCAGCTTTCAACACTCGACATGCAAAATGTCATTATTGTGGCCTCATTGGTCATATTTCATCTGCATGTAGAATTAGAAAGCTTGTTGAATTAAATATTTATGCTTGGATACCAAAGGCTAACATTTCAGGACCCTACAAGAAATGGGTACCAAAAGTTTCATCTGCAAACTGTTTTGTAGGTGGAACACCTTTCACATGCTAGAAGCAAATGGATCCTCGACAGCGGTTGTTCACGGCATATGACCGGTGACGCTACATTATTTGCAACACTATCGAAGAAAAATAAGGAAGGCTATGTCTCCTTCGATAATAACTTGAAAGGGTATATTATTGGTATCGGTGATGTTGGTAAGTCTTCCTATCCTGTGATTAAGGATGTCTGCCTGGTTACCGAGTTGAAACATAATCTACTTAGCATAAGTCATTTGGCTGATCATGGTTATGACATCAACTTTGGCAAAGACAAATGTATTATAATTGATAGCTCAACTGGTAGTACTATCTTTGAAGGTATCAGGGAAGACAACATATATGTTTCTTATTTGTTGGAAGAAACTAACATTTCAGGTAGATGCTTAATGGCTAAAAGCGATGAGAGTCATCTGTGGCATATGAGACTCGGTCACGCAAATATGGACACAATATCAAGATTATCCACAAAGAAGCTAGTACGCGATTTACCGGATATTACATTCAAGAAGGATTCGGTATGCAGCCAATGTAAAAAGAACAAAGCTACCAGATCCACATTCAAGTCAGTAAATACAGTATGTACTACTAGACCTCTACAATTGCTTCATATGGACTTATTTGGTCCTAGCAGAGTTGCTAGTCTCGGAGGTAAGCTTTATGCTTTCGTAATTGTAGATGATTTTTCTAGATACACGTGGGTATACTTCTTGACACGCAAGAATGATGCATTATCCGAATTTGTCGCCTTTTGCAAGAAAGTACAGAATAAAAAAGGTTACATGATCACTTGCATAAGAAGCGATCATGGTGGCGAATTTGAGAATACAGAGTTTGAGCACTTTTGTGACACACACGATTTTGTACACGAGTTCTCCTGCCCTAGGACTCTACAACAAAATGGAGTTGTGGAACGTAAGAACAGAACTCTATCCGAAATGGCCAGAGTGATGTTAAACCAGTTTAGTCTACCCAAATATTTCTGGGCTGAAGCTGTCAATACATCTTGCTTTGTTCTCAATAGAGTTCTAATTCGACCCAAATCGAAGAAGACTCCATTTGAGTTATGGTTTGATAGAATTCCATCTGTTTCATATTTTAGAATATTTGATTGTAAATGTTTTATTCTTAATACAAAAGACAATTTGGGAAAGTTTGACGAAAAGGCCGATGAAGGTATATTTTTAGGTTATGCGGCCAAGAGCAAAGGATACAGAGTCTTCAACAAACGAACCATGATCATCGAAGAGTCAATCAATGTCACTTTTGATGAACTGAATCAAATAACTATCGATGACAATGACGAAGATCCATCTGTACCAAGCTTAACAACAGCTGATTCTCAACCAAGCTCGGCACTAGATGATCCTCCTAGGGAAGATCCAGGAACCAGCTACCTTCAGAGTCTACCGAAAAGATTAAAATTTACAGCTGATCATCCAAAGGATTTGGTAATTGGTGACATTACCAAAGGTGTAAGTACTCGTACATCCAGTAGAGATATTGTTTCTAGTGTTGCATTTATTTCACAGCTAGAACCCAAAACTATTGATGAAGCATGTAGTGATAGTTTTTAGATAGATGCTATGCAAGAGGAATTAAACCAATTTGAACGAAATCAAGTTTGGGAACTTGTTCCCAAGCCTATTGATCGTCCGGTCATTGGCACCCGATGGGTATTCTGAAATAAACTGAATGAGATTGGTTTAGTGACTCGTAATAAGGCTCGACTCGTAGCTCAAGGATACAATCAGGAATAAGGTATCGACTATGATGAGACTTATGCCCCAGTTGCGAGATTAGAATCCATTCGCATGTTATGTGCATTTGCATATTTTTATAATTTTAAATTATTTCAAACGGATGTCAAGAGTGCATTTTTAAGTGGTTTTATAAAAGAAGAAGTTTTTGTAGCACAACCTCCAGGTTTCACAGATTTTAAAAACCCTGATCATGTTTTCAAGTTGAAGAAAGCTTTATACGGTTTGAAACAAGCCCCTCGTGCTTGGTATGATCGTCTAAGCTATTTTCTACTTGACAACGGTTTTTCAAAAGGCAAGGTTGACACTACACTTTTTATTAAGTCTTTTAATGGTAAGCTTCTTTTAATATAAGTCTATGTGGATGATATCATATTTGGATCTACTGATGAATCTCTGTGTCAAGAATTTTCTAATTGTATGCATAATGAGTTTGAGATGAGCATGATAGGAGAGCTGAAATTCTTTCTCGGACTGTAAATCAAACAAACTGACAATGGAACGTTCATAAATCAAGCCAAGTATACAAAAGATTTGCTAAAGAAGTTCGATCTAGACAATGTCAAACCTATTGGCACTCAGATGGCAACTTCAACAAAGCTTGATATTTATGAACAAGGCAAGCCGGTCGACACATGTAAGTATCGAGGTATGATCGATAGTTTACTTTATTTAACTGCTAGTCGTCCAGATATAATGTTTAGTGTTTGCCTGTGTGCACGTTTTCAAACTAATCCAAAGGAATCATACTTGTGCACAGTTAAGCGTATCTTTCGATACCTTAAGGGCACTTCTTCTGTTGGCTTGTGGTATCCCAAACTAACTCCTTTGACCTTACTGGTTATTCGGATGCAGATTTTGCCGAATGCAAAGTTGATAGAAAAAGTACCAGTGGCACATGTCATTTCTTAGGCAAGGCTTTAGTCTCATGGTTTAGTAAAAAGCAAAATTCTGTCGCTCTATCAACAACAGAGGCTGAGTATATCGCCGCAGGACGTTGTTGTGCTCAGATTTTGTGGATGAAACAAACCTTGGAAGACTATGATTTACTTTATACACACATTCCTATTTTCTGTGATAACACGAGCACTATTAATTTGACTAAAAATCCTGTATGTCATTCTCGTACAAAACATATCGAGATTAGACATCATTTTCTTAGAGATCATCATCAAAATGGAGATATTGACCTTGTATACATAGATACTGAGAATCAATTAGCTGACATTTTCACAAAACCTCTAGCGGAAGATCGTTTCAATTATTTACGTCGAGAATTAGGAATTTGGACGTCAATAATATTAATTAATTTTGTTTTATGATTTTATTTCAATATGCAAAAACTGTGTTAAAGACAAGCCAATAAAGAGTCTGTCTGTCACCACAACTACGGTTGAAGCGAAGCGGTACTTAAGAGTTCCCCGGTGAACCTCCGCCAGCTGGGACAGTACTCCTACAGCTAATCTGAAACAGTCGCTGTGTAATATTATTTAATCTATAAAATAATATTAATTATGTTAATTGAAGGTTGAAATTACTAATCTTTGAATTAAATATTTGAAATGAGCCAATGAAAAAGAAAGTATTTCAAACCAAACCCAAGCGAATTTGGCCAGACTTCGGACCGAATTCGGCCCGAGTTCGGTTGAGGGTGTCAGGTTATATATACCAGAACCCGAGAGCCTTTCTTCCTCATTGCTTCTAAACTACATCATAACTAGCAACAGCAGCCGCGAAGGAGCCCCAAACCCTAGTTCTTTACCACCCCCTTTCTTCTAATCCAAGTGGTGAAATCAATCCAAACTTTGGATTCGTGCGGAGTTCGTCGTTCTCTTCGACATACTTTGATTTCGGGAGGTATAACTCCATCTTTCTCCACTTTTCAATTAGTGCATATTTACTTCTATTTGCACAAATGGCACCTAAGGGATTCAACCCCTTTAAGAGGAAGAAGACAACCAACCCAAGTGAGGAAGGTTCATCTTCGGATCCACCCACTAATTCCCTATTTTTGCCAGTCCAATCTAGCAACGGCGCGTTCAATGGGTTTTACTTTCAAACCCTAGACCAAGCCTTACTGTGGTATGGAGACTTCTCCATGAGATCCATATGCACAGGCGCACCCATCAAGTGGACTGTATTTCCTGATCATCGCCATTTCTTTGAGGCATTAGGGTTACAGCATTTTGTTAAACTCTGTTTTCCCGTAGCAACTAATGCCATTAGACTGTTTTACTGCAATATCATATTAAACACTTTTCATGTAAGCACACGTGTTGGAGGATTAGATATCAATTTCAATGATGTTCTCTTAGCGGAGATCCTTGGTATTCCCAACGAAGGTGAACCGCTTGTTGACATCACTGAGTTTGATTTTCCCGAAGGCACGACACTTACAAGTTTCAAAGCTGAACTTTGTGCACCTGATAGAGTTCGCTCTAAAAAGTTCAAGGTAAACAACCTGAACTTGTTTAATTATGAATTGCACCGTATTATTTATTCTACTCTCCTTCCAAAGTTTACTTCGAAGGATGATGTCATGTCTCTTGAATTATCTGCTATGTATCACATTCTTAAAGGGATTCCATTTTCTGCCCCTAAGACCATTATTCAGATGATGGGACGTTGTCGTGCAAGAGATAGAAATCTCTCTTATGCGATGATTCTCCCACGCATCTTTTAGCATTTCGAC
Source organism: Iris pallida (assembly GCA_029216955.1). Taxonomy (NCBI): domain Eukaryota; kingdom Viridiplantae; phylum Streptophyta; class Magnoliopsida; order Asparagales; family Iridaceae; genus Iris; species Iris pallida. The sequence continues at coordinate 5,492,228 of JANAVB010023996.1, read as the reverse complement.
ATTGACTTATCTACTTGTGCTCAAGACCCTGAGCCCAAGGTTCTCAAGTTATCTCGTCGCAGTATGACTGCATCTGCTCCTCCTACTGCTCCTGCTACAGCTCCACCTCCTCCACCTCCTCAGCAGTATGCTACGACTTTTGAGGGCATACACCAGCACCTTTCAGATTTGCACGTCTCCATGACAGACATGGCCCACGAACGTGAGTTCTGCGACGTCACCCGTTATCAGGCGATTGCAAATTCCTTAGCTGATCTTCGTTTCGCCCAGAATGGACATTCATCCGGTTCCATCCCTAGAGATCCAGCTTTCTCTGGTTACCGCTGTGAGGATGAGGCTGTTCATGCCTAGTTCCAGCCCGGTAACGCATATGATTGGTACCGTTCTGATCGTGCTCCTCCTCGTGATTATGTTGGTAAGTTTTATACTGGCGCTCCTCCTCACCCTTCTAGCGCGGGGACCTCTGGAGTTGGTCCTTCTGGACATGCTGGTCATCATACTGATGATGATGATGAGGAGGAGGAGGAGTTATGATATGTTAGTTGATATGAGACTTAGACATTATCTACTGTATACTTGGAAATGCTCTGACATTCCAAGTTTTTCTATTTTCAGACTTTATTATCAGTATTTTTGAGGACTTGTACTGGATTTGTTTTAGTTGATGTCATCTGAACATCTTTATCTTTATGAGATTCGTACTTTATGATTCACATCGGTTTATTTACTTAGCATTTCTTTATCTGCTTCTCTACTATAAACTTCCTGTAATATAATTCTTTATTTATTATAAACTGCCTGAGTACAAATACATGCCTGTGATGCTATTCAAATTTTCTTTACTATTATTTATCATGTGTATTTTCTTCACTGGTTGTTATTTATGCATTGATTGCGGGGGAGTTTTTCTTCTTTTGCAATTATTTTGCTAAATGACAACGGGGGAGAAAAATAAAGATCTAACATTTCTTTTTAGAAAATGCAGGACATGAACTATTTTTTTGATTTTATTTCAAGCTTAAATGTTATATCATTCATAGTTTGTCAATTATCAAAATGGAGAAGATTGTCGGCCCATTGGTCATATGGTCAACCTGATTTTAATAATTGATCACTCTCTGTCTGGATATATGAAGCTAGTCAGGATGTATCGGACTCTTGGACATGAACAAGAACAGCTATCTACACAGTTCAAGACCGAAGCTATGTTTGCCTACACGAGTCTGTATTTCCTTTAAGCAATGTATTTTCTATTTTATTGAGTCTAGGAATACGTTGTACACCGAGTCGTACTGGCAAATAGGCTATTCTAAAATATTTTCAAAATACTTTTAAAAATGTCCTTTGTTTTGAAAAACATTCTTTTAAACCCTAACCTAACCCTGACAGAACTCGGCCAGAGTTCGGCCAGAGTTCGGTTGGCGGCCGTTTGATTTTTGAAATTCTCTGGAACTTGGTCCTCCTGCAGTTGCGGATTTGACCGAGATTTCCTCATCGAGTTCTGTCCGAATTCTGCCCGAATTCTGTCAGAAGTCTGTCTTTGGAATTCTTATAAATAGAGAAGGATTTCGATCATTTCAACTCACTCATTCACTTTCAATCTTCTCTCTATCTAAAGCTTTCAGTCTTCCAAAGAGTTTTTCTTGAGCTTTAAATTTCAGATCCCAAGCCAATCACAATCCTCTAGTCGATTTGCCAGTGCGGTGCGGTCTAGTAGTTTCTGAGAGATTGTAATCAGAAGGCTTGATTGAAGAATACCTCTTCACATTTGAAGTTGGGCGAGTTCTTCGTATCAAAGCTCGCGTTGTAGAAGTTGCAAGGACTTCGTAAGAAAACTTGCGGTTTTGCCAATAGTGGGTTCAACTGGTAGCAAGAGTTCTACCGACTGGATTAGTCCTCAACAGAGGAAAACCAGTATATATCGCTGTCTTTGCGTTTGCTTTCCTATCTCTGCCTTTACTTTACTTAGTTGTGATTATTATTCTGTGATCTTGCTGCTAACATTTTTAAATTAGCAATATTCCGCTGCCTACTCTATTCACCCCCCTCTAGAGTATTGTGCTTTACGATTTCGTTCCTACAGCCCCCACCACCTCGTCAAGTTTGACATGTCCAAGTGATGTGTCGTATCCTGTGCCAAGCCTGAAATGCAGGGGATGTGCAAAGTGTGCATGAGGCAGTGCAAAGTCAGTGCGCGGTTGATTTCTCCGCGCACACTGAACGAGGAATCGTGAAATTTTGTATGAGTGATGTCAGTGGGTGCCCCCACGTGTCCATGAAGTTTCATGGAACGTGGTGCCGTGTCGTGTCCGTTAGGACACTCGAACAGCAGGGAGCCGCACGAGGTCTGTGTGCGATGTCGTAATTGAGGTGCGTGTCCGATTTGGACACAAAAATCTACCAAAATAGTGCTCAGTCTTCACAAAAGTTATTGTACACATATATATCTACGAGTCCATGTAATTAGTTTTACAAAAATCAAAAATAAAATCCTAAGGGGCATTCTATCCAATACATCAAGTATAGCATTGATACATGTCCGATACAGACACCAAACGGATACGGTTTCCTGCCAAACTCTAGGGACAGCTAGGGGACACCTACATCTAGCCTAATATACAAAGAAATCAGAATAATTTGAAGGGTTTTACCTATAGGTGCAAATGATCAAGAAAAGCCCCAAATCGGTTGATTCCCGTTGCTAGCCAAATCCTCCAAATTGTACTCAAACTAAAATTACTCTCCATGAATATCAAATATAGGGTGATTAGAATCTATTGCAAAAGATTTTGATGAAAAAGGAATTAAAATGGAATAAATAGGAATTTAGAAAGATGGGGATTTACCTTTCCTTCCTAAGAGTTAGTTGAGCACAAAAGAGGCAAGAACAATTGAATGAGTATTTAAATAGGCTGGGGATCTCTATATGGCCGGTCACTTATGGCTAAAATTAGGGTTAGGGTTCAAGTCGTGGGCTATGGGCAAAGTTTCATAAGTCATGGAATTAAATCCTTAAGTCATAAGTCATTGTACCTATCATTACTCCTCCTATTTCAAACTAGTTCCTAAATGACTAAAATGAGGTTGACTTAAGTTAGACTAGGGTCTCACCATGCTAACTAAGCCACCATAGCTAGGGTTAGCTTCTAGGTTAGTCTCTTAAGTCACAGCTAACAAAAAGTCAAAATTAACAATCACCAATGCAATAAATCTTAAAATAATTCAAAGAGGCCAAATGACCAAAATATCCTCATGTTCAAAAGTAAAAATAAATCATCCTAATGACATGGTTAGGCTCTAGGTCAGATAGTCTCATGGGTTTCACTAGCAGCACATCAAAATCATAAGTCATGACTTAAAACAAATTTAAATTGATTAAAAATCACCAAATATTATAATATGATATAAATATCAATAAATAATAATATAATTTCAAAAGTTCAAAATTATCCTCATTTGGAAAACTGGGTGTTACAATCCTACCCCCTTTAGAAAAATTTCGTCCTCGAAATTAAGAAGATCGTACCCCTACTAGGTCAAACCCCCAATCAATCAAGGTCGATTGATAACATGCAACACAGTCCTACTGGTCGTGATTTTACAGTCTCGATTAGGGTAACTACACTATCTAGCAAATCACAAGTAATATCCTGGCAGGTACTAATGGAATCACACATGGAGGTGGAGAGGAAGAATGAGAAGGACAAACCTGCTAACCCATCACCTGCAGCGTCAGTCTCCTCGACCGCCATCACAAAAGCTCCACCCTTCTGGTGCTGAGCTACAGGTGGCCAAGCTCCCTCAAAAGGAGGTGCAAAGGGACAGTCTATCTTCTGGTGGGCTTCAGTCCCACAGGAATAACAAACCTTCAGCCTCTTCCTACACTGCTCCCTGGTGTGTCCCAACTTCCTGCAGTAGTGTAACGCCCCAGTCCCAAAATACGTAGGACTAGGAACGTAGACATGCCAGCTGTATTCATATGAAGTATACTCCAATATATGGAAACCTCGTATAAATACATAAGCTGTAAAATGCAGTAGAACCATAACTAATCTCATCCACAAGAAATAAAGAATAGAAGATATCATATAATCAACTATGAAATTGTTATTTGGTATATGTAGTTGGGCGAAGACAAATCCACTACCAGCTATAAAAAGAAATATACAACAAAAGAAAGATTTTGACGAGCGAAGCAGAGACGATCCAAATGCAATCATCCTCGAAGAAGTAGAGATGATCACGGCTAAAGCTAGAGCACCTGCCAAATACAATAGCACACACCTGGCAAGACAACCAGGTCCTCAGAGGGACGTAACAAGACACATAATATCATGCCATATAAACTGAATAAATATCGCTCAAATAAATAAGTAAATCGAATTATAACATGTTCCAATATGCACCTACTGAACGAGCGTACCATCCCCCAACCAAACAAGGATAGGAGATGGTAAACTAATTCACGGTAACGTATCTTCCCATGCTATAAATCCGATATGGTATCCGGACACCAACAAGGTTCAATACCTTCTCATCGAAGTAGTAAGTCACGCCTACAACCAAACAAGGACAAGATGTGACGAACTAATCCGCGACAAGTTATTGTTTCAAGCCACGGTCAGATACAAGTACCCAAACCAAAGGTACTCGTACCTAACGGATAAGGGCGCCTAACCAAATCTAGGTGAATGCAGTTTAAGAACAGTTCATGGTCGCATGACTACCCAGTCAAGTCAAGAAAATATCAATACAGTACCTCAGTAGCGAGTCACAACACCGTATACTATTCCTCAGTATCGAGCGAGTCTATAGCATATAGTATACCTATCGTTCCTCAGTAGCGAGCGAGTCTACGATAGATAGGGTGGTATTCAACTTACAATCATGTTCTTCCCGCCCAATGCTAACTCTATAACCGCTAAGTCAAACTAGCGTGCAACCTCTATTAGCGGTTATTCTTATCGCACGGCTTGTACGTACTGGTGGCCAGCCAATCACGTACTTCCGTATTCTACATGCGACACACAACTTCGTGGTACAACGTGTCAAGGCCATGTATGCAACACACAAAGGTGGTCCCTTAAATCTAGGTTTAATGTGTAAGAAAATAATACATAGCAAGAAACTGAACAGTAAATTCTAACAGGTTATGCCATGTATCACAGTTTATTTTGCATAAAGAAAATAATGAACATGCATGTAATATGAGCTAAAATAATTAAACAACAAATGGCAAGGTGTCTTGCCTGGAAGAGCGCCTGGTGTGCTGCGATAATTAAGATGGCACGAACTGCAACTTCGGTGCAACAACTATGCAAGGTGACCACAGATGGTGACACGGTCGGTTCCATTGGGTCCAGAAGGATCAATTTAGTTAGGGTGGACATAAGGTGGTACGAATTTGGTGACAGAATGGGAATAAGAGGATCGGTTACGGACAGGAGAGAAATCGAAGGAAATTAGATAAATAACATATATATGACTTTAGAAAACATTTTAGAATAAATTTGGAAAAATATTTTAGATAAAATACGTACTCGTAAGATTAGAAATCGTTTTTCGTCTAAAGCTCTAAGTAGTAAAAATATGAACTAGAAAGAAACTAGATTTCCTTAGTTAAAAATACTTGAAAATTCTAGAGTATCTTTTTAGGTCAAAAAATCATACCATAAGATATAATAATATAATTTACTAATAAATAATAATAATACTAGTGAAGCCAATATTTATAAATTTAATAATATATATAATATATATTTGCTTGTTACTAAGAAATAATAACTGATAAAATAATATGCATGTAACAGCATATATATTAGTCAAACTTAATACTATCTTTTGTAAAAATAATTATATAAATATTTTTATGGAATGATATCTATAATAAATAAGAAAGAATTGTTAACAATATCAAATAACAAAATCATATTATATCAATGTTAATAATATTCAAATAATAATAATAATAATAAGAATAATAATAATAATAATAATAATAATAATAATAATGATACTTATAACAATAATGATAATAATAATAATAATAATAATAATAACCATTGACTACTGCAGTAGTTTCTCTTCGAAACACTCAACAACAAGAAACAAATAATAAAAAAAATAAAAACCAACAAAATAAAAGCACAGCTGCTCTTGTCTCTAGTAGAGCAAGAGAGAGAAGAAAATCGAAGAATTGGGAAGCGAGAAAAGAGAGGGGAAAAGGGGAGATCGAGCAGAAGAGGGGCGGCGGAAGTGGGTGGTCCGGCGCCGGGCTTGGCGTGCGGCGGGGAATGGGTCGGAAGGGGAGGGCCGGCGGTGGAAAGGGGTTCGGGAGAGGGCGTGTCTCCGGCGGACGGCTCGGCGCGCGGAGGTGTTCTCCGGCGCAGCGGCCTGCGGTGGAGGACTGGGGCGGAAGGGTGGTCGCCGTGAGGGTTTGGTCGCGGAGGAGCGGGGACTAGAGGCGACGTGAGCGAACGGACGATCGGCAGAGTAGGGGCGGAAGGGACGCGGCGGCGCGAGGTCACGCCACAGTTCCCACGGCGGTGGACGGCGAGGAAGGGGCTGGGCAGATCCGGCGTCGGGGTCTGTGCGATGGAGGAAGAAGTGGAGGTGGGTCGGACGACGAGCAGCGACGGAGGGTTTTAGTCGGGCGGTGGTTCGTCGGGCTAGGCGCGGTGGCGGCGAACGCCAGACGGCTGCGGGGTTTCGTCGGAGGGGAAAGGAGAGGAGCGGCGGTCGGTGGTACCGGCTGTGACGGACGCGGGTGGAGCGGAGCGGGTGCGAACGTTCCCGGCGGTCGCAGGCAGGGGTTCGGGTCAGCGACGGTGCAGCGAGGGGGAGATCCTGCGGCGTCGACGCGGCTGACCACGGCGGAGAGGGGTAAGTGGTTGTTTAATTTATTTTTAGGGTTTTTCCTTGGTCGGGGTTTGGAGTCGCCGATGGTGGCAGGTGGCTTGTCTTGGCGGTGGTTTGGGTGATCGGAGCGAGGGACAGTTTGTCCGTGGGTTGGCCGGTGGCAAGTGGCTTGGTGGTGGGTTCTGGTAATGGTGGTGGTCGGTTATGGCGTTGGCCGAGACGGGGACCTGCGGGGGAGAACGGGTGGTCGAGGTGGCCGGGTTAGTTGATGGCGGAGGGGTCGGGTTACGGTGACGGTGGTGGTGGCAGTAGCGGTGGTGTTGGTGATAATGACGGTGGCGAGGTTGGGTTAGGTTAGGGGTTGGAATTGATTGTATCGGGTCGTGTCCTGTGCGACACATAATAGGGTTGTGGGGGATGGGTGTCCGGTGTGTCGGACACGGAAGAGATTGTATATGTAAAGGAAAAAAAATAGTGGAAGTAACTAGGTTGACACGGACACGATGCACGCACTTTGAGGATGGTGGAAATTGGTGGATGAAAATATTGGAGGAGTACCTGCCTATTTATAAGATGTGGAAATTTTCAATAAGATAAAGATTAGGATTGTTTAAACCCAAATTAGATAAATCAATCTATTAAATTAAATCAATCAAATCTAAATCCAAATTCAATTAAATCTAATTTAATTCCCATAGTTTAAAATCAAATCAATAATTCAAATTCCAATATTAACTATTTAAATAAATACATAAATTCAAATCAATATTTAAATCTCCACAATAAATTCAAAATATGTTTTCCAAAAATACTAATAATAATTAATTTCGAAAATTACATTATTTACAATAAATTCAAAATATGTTTTCCAAAAATACTAATAATAATTAATTTCCGATACAGACACCAAACGGATACGGTTTCCTGCCAAACTCTAGGGACAGCTAGGGGACACCTACATCTAGCCTAATATACAAAGAAATCAGAATAATTTGAAGGGTTTTACCTATAGGTGCAAATGATCAAGAAAAGCCCCAAATCGGTTGATTCCCGTTGCTAGCCAAATCCTCCAAATTGTACTCAAACTGAAATTACTCTCCATGAATATCAAATAGAGGGTGATTAGAATCTATTGCAAAAGATTTTGATGAAAAAGGAATTAAAATGGAATTAATAGGAATTTGAAAAGATGGGGATTTACCTTTCCTTCCTAAGAGTTGGTTGATTACAAAAGAGGCAAGAACAAGTGAATGAGGGTTTAAATAGGGTGGGGATCTCTATATGGCTGGTCACTTATGTCTAAAATTAGGGTTAGGGTTCAAGTCATGGGCCATAGGCCAAGTTTCATAAGTCATGGAATTAAATCCTTAAGTCATAAGTCATTGCACCTATCATTATTCCTCATATTTCAAACTAGTTCCTAAATGACTAAAATGAGGTTGACTTAAGTTAGACTAGGGTCTCACCATGCTAACTAAGTCACCATATCTAGGGTTAGCTTCTAGGTTAGTCTCTTAAGTCACAGCTAGCAAAAAGTCAAAATTAACAATCACCAATGCAATAAATCATAAAATAATTCAAAGAGGCCAAATAACCAAAATACTCTCATGCTCAAAAGTAAAAATAAATCATTCTAATGACATGGTTAGGCTCTAGGTCAGACAGTCTCTCGGGTTTCACTAACAGCACATCAAAATCATAAGTCATGACTTAAAACAAATTTAAATTGATTAAAAATCACCAAAAATCATAATATGATATAAATATCAATAAATAATAATATAATTTCAAAAGTTCAAAATTACCCTCATTTGAAAAACAGGGTGTTACATTGGCTGTGATGTGTCGAACGTAGAGGCAGGATGGGGTTCGGCACAACCGTTTGGTAGAGGGATGCTCGGCCAGGGGAGACTGGAAAGAGTTTATGGAGATAAAAGTGGTATGTTTGTATAGTGGCTCTGCAGAGAACAGGTGGTGGTAGCTTTTATGTTATGTATTGTACCAATAAATATTGGCCGAAAGTCGGGAGTAAAGATAGGGATTAATTTGGTTATGAGTAGTTGTTAAGATTAAGGTGGTTCTGAGTAGTTATATTAGTTATACAATTGGTCGATTGTATCAGTTATATATGCATATATACATTTAAATTTTAATATATATTTAGATATACACTGGTTTAGGATTTGTTTTAGGAGGATTAGAGGATATCGAATTTTATTTCGGATGTGAATGCTGGGGATTTAGTATTTGAATAGCACAAGAAAATTTAGATATTTCTATATGGATTAGTATTAGAATCCTCCCAGATAAATGTTTATGAAAGCTTAAATCAAACAAAATATTCCTAACTTGCTTAATCAAATCTAACTCATTAATATAAAATCAAAAAGATTGTTTAAACCAAATTTATTCTAAATCAAATAATTTATTATACCAAGACTTTAGCTTAATATTTAGTATTATCAACTAGTTTTAATAATATGAACTAAAATCTAGCTCAAATAAAGTATCACCATAATATTTAAAAATAGTATTTTAAATAATCTTTAAAATAAATTTCATAAAATCAATTATCAAAATGTTGTTAAGAATAATTTAAATATTTATATATCTTCATAAATACAAAAATTAAAATACATTAATTAAATTTAACTTTAATATTTGATAACCATAGTAATTCGAACTGAGTTTTCAATAATGTCAAATATTATTTAAAACAGATGTCATAAATTCGAATCACAAAGTATAATTTAATAATTCTTTAATATAAAATAAATTAGACAAATCACTTTTATTTTCTAAAATATCTATACCAGGAAATAAAATATAATTTTATATTTCGAAAATGAATTAAAATAAAAGAAATTTCAAAGATTCGGAAGAGGGGTTACACCGTTGAATCCCGGGAGCCCGTTAGAGCCACAAAAAGTGGCTGTGAAGGGCAGCGAAGGCTGCCACACCCAGGCTACGCGCCAGATGAAGAAGCAACACAAGAAGAAGGGCGTAATATCCTCTATGTGCATAAAGCCTGCAGCGCAGAAAGATTCTCTGCCTTTGATAGAATTGACTGCCCCCCTGGGTAAGGCCATGTTGGATTCTGAGTACTATGCACCTTCTAGGGATGGTACGAAGAAATCCAAGGCAGCACGCACCTCGCATAATAAATGTGCTATGCCAACAGTTAGCCGAAAGCGTGAACTGGTAGTAATGCGCATGCTGACGACAAGCTGTACAGAACTGGTCCGAGTGCTTCGATGCCTCGACCAACTTAGTTCTCAAAATCCCCTATTACTTGGGCGCTGTCACACACGAACCAGGCCAGGGGCAAACATTGTGGTGACAGATTCTTGTGAGCAGTGTAGCTACGAACGTAAAGTGAGTCTACCTTACAAGCCACCTTCCACTTATGGCCTAAGCATGTCTTATGCACGGGGAATGATTCAGGGGATGCATTCATCACATCTACGCTAATGTGTCCAGCTCGGTTGTGCGTGTGAAGTGAGCTTAAATGTGAATGTCTCTTCCTACGACTTACGAAATGTGATTTCTCACAAACATAAGGCACTGAGTTAATTGGATGAACCTCATAGTCATAACAATGAATCTCATTTATGAGAGTTATGATTAAGTCTTCAGTCGTCTCTCGAGTAGCTGAAATCGAGAAGCTATTTGACCAGAGCACCCCTAAAAGCGCAGCCCCTCAGAGTGCCCCTACTGCACATCACTCTAGAGCATCCCTAAAGTACAGCATTTTCATGTGCCCCTAAAGCGCAGCACTTCCATCTTCCCCTAAAGCACAACTCCTCAGAGCTCCCAAAAGCGCAGCTCCAAGAGCATTATCTCATCACCTCTGTATTTATAGCATGATGAATACGTGTCAGAAGATAGTAAATGACAGTTATCAAGTTGTCAGTTCTCAGATAGCAGTTGGCAGATGTCAGTCCAAAGCACGTCTTCCAAACACAACTTAAAAAAGTCCGGACTTTCCAAAAAGTGCAGCATCAGTGATGTCCAGAAGCGCAGCCTCAGTGATATCCAGAAGCACAGCCTCAGTGATGTCCAGAAGTGCAGCTTCAATTACGTCAAGAAGCGCAGCCTCAGCGATGTTCGGTGCCCAACTCACTCACAATATAGCACTTGTCCACGTGGCTAGTATGACAATCGTATATCTCTAGATACTACCAAGTCCAGTTTGTTTAAACTGTATCTCTTTGGATACATCTAAATCTAGTTTGTTCAAACTACCACTCTTCCGATATGATCAATATTTATTCAATTTAAACTAAAAGAGATCTTCGAGCAGTGTCCACACGTCACGTGTCGCTGATTCGGTCATGTTGATAAATGGGTGCTAACCACCCAAGATATCAGCAATAAGAGAATTCCAACAACTGTCAACTGTAAGCTCAACAGTATCCCCCATACTGTGATTATAATAGATTCTCCTGAAATCTCATGCGCACATCGCTTCTGCGCGCCAAAACCCCTGTGCATATCGTATATGTGCATGCCTATAAATGGCCGCAGTCCTCCTTCATTCAGAACGCTTCGAATGCTTCTTGATTTGCAACCTAGATCACCACATATAATTATTCAGAGAGTTAGAGCAAGTTCCTTTCATCGTCAAATCATCAACGGAGTAAAGCAGCCACCATATCGCTTGATCTCCATCGTTATACTTTCTTATATTCAAAAAACTTTACTTAGGTTTCTTGTTTAAAGATCTATTATACTTTTCTCATTTGAAATACAAAAGTGTAGAAGCATGGAATTTCACAAACAGAAAGCCCATGCGCCAGACACTACATGCGCCAGAACTCAGACGAAGAACTTTATTTGAAGAAGGACTTTTTATTACATGTCTAGAAAAGGTTGTACAAAGGAGAATTTCTACAAAGGAAAGATCCTAAGTCTACAGCCAACGGCCACCATGCGCCTCCAGTTAGGTGCAGCAGTCATCATGCGCTGCCAGTCACCATGCGCTATCATCAGGCGCAGCAGACATCATGCGCCTCCAACCAGGCGCATCCCACCATATCTTCAGCAGCTCAGTCATGTGCATCCAGCTCAGTTATGTGCATCCCTTCAGCCAAATTCTTCCAGCCAGGCTCACCTGGCCGAGCAGAGCCCAGTTATGTGCCGCTCTTCCAGCCAGGCTCACCTGATAAGTGCTTCGCCAAGCAAAGCATTTAACCCTCTGGCTGGAACCAAGAAAGAGAAGCGCACCGCAAATGCTGTGGCCAGGGGAGGCTTCGAAAGAGCCTCCAAAGCCGAAGGAAGACCGTGATCGAAACCGCGGCTAAAGCCTAGCACCGCCATTCCGATCTACGGCTCTTCCGGAATAACGGGGACAAGGCCCGAGCATCCCTATCTTTAGATGCAACAGGCACCTTCCGCCTGCCTCGGAAGCCCTCGACTCCGTCTTTTGGATGTAACAGTCACCTTCAAGTGCATCGAAGACAACACAGCGTCTCATCTTCACCCTCGGGAGCACTTCGTCAACAGAATGCACCCGCATGTTCAAGTTCATATTGGAAGTACATGAGGGAATGAGAAGCAAATCTTCTCTCCATGCCACTATTTATAGGCCGGGCAGATCAAACCCACGCGCCAAGTGGATGGCCTTCCGAATTCCGTGCAATGAATTTACATTAAATGGATGAACCGGACGCCTCGAATTCAGCCAAACGGCTATTTATGGCACTCGAAGAGCGAGACAGCCGCATCATTAAAAGATATGTCCGATGCGCCAGCCAGACAGCGCATCACACGGACGCGCCCTTCGGCATCAGGCGCATCACACAGACGTGCCTTACAATACTCGGCGCATTACAGAAGGTGCGCCCCCACACATCTCCATACCGAGTGGAACGCCAACTGACGCGCCCACTCAGCTGTCTATCGAACGTCACCAACATTAAATGCTGGACTGACAGAGTTGGCAGCACGCCTCCCAAAGTCTGAACAGTTGACAGCTTTTCAGAAAACGAAGCGTCGGCAACGTCAGCATCATCATGACTTTGTTTCGACGGCTACTGCCACGTGGCCACTCCACCATCAGCATGCGCCTCTACGGCCATGCGTCCAAATCAGCATGCGCCTCTACAGTCATGCGTCCAAATCAGCATACGTCTCAAAAGCCATGCGCCTCAGACTGCTCTCTGATCCCGAAAGACAGAAGGAAAGTCGCCTGCATGCGCCTCAAAAGCCATGCGCCCCAAATAGTTTGTAACTCCTAAAGGTTATGAGCCGCAGCCTCCTCCTGCGCCCAATCCAAGGCGCAGCCCACCAGATCACTCCTCTCCACCAAATCCGAGATCTTCGAACCATGAGTCGATGACACGTGTCCTTTGACTCAACTCGTCCAAGATTTCAGCAACAGAAAGATCTTCTCTCTGCTACGTGTCAGCTCACAACAGCAGTATGAAGAGTTCTCCCCCTCGATCAGGGCGCAGCATCCGTGCGCCTCCATCAGCAACCTCTACGTGGCATCCCCACACCGGCGCATCCTGCATGCGCGCATGAGCAGCCAGCCTGCAAAACTATAAATAGAAGGGTCATCTCCTTCACACACACACAGAGACTCAGAACAGACAAGACTCAAAAAGAATCCACAACAGAGAATCACCAGAGAGGCAGTCCTAGACACTCAACGTCTTTCTCCTCTGAGCAAGCTCCAGCACCCAGAGCAATCAACACCTTCAGAGAACCGATAACCGCCGTCAGCCGGTCAACGGAGTCAACGCATTACCACTCGCTCCATTGGCACTAAGGACCCAGCTTAAACAAAAGTGTACTCCTAGGACTACATCTAAGTCCTATATTGTATCACTGTTCTGTTTGTATTACGATTTCAATCAAAACAATTTTAATGGCAAACAAGCTGGCGACTCTGCTGGGGACTTCTTTCTCCTCTATCGAGAAGGTTGTGTCACAGGCCGATGACGTGAAGGTAGGCTCCTCCCACAAGACGCTGGTAGTGCGCCTCAATCAACAGGCGTACGAGGAGTTCATTTCTGAAGGAAGTGCGAGTCCTTCGAAGCGGCTGTCGAAGCCGAAGAAGACCCGCGCAGTCTGGGTGCGCAAAGTCGACGCCTTGGGCACCACCGTTGAAGGGGATGCGCCCGTCCAGCCTTCCCTTCCTGCTGACGTCCTCAGCAGTCAAGGTGCGCCCGCTGATGCAGCGCATCTCTCGGGGAAGCGTGTGGCTGACCACGTTCCCCAGCCATCTTCCTCTCAGGCGAGGAAGATACGTCGACGGAGCAGGGGCGCAGCCAATGCCCCGTGCATTACTTCTGATACGCCACAAAGAGCCTCTGTCTTTGACAGACTCACTCGCTGTAACGGCAAGGAGAATTTAGAAGCTGAGTACTATGCGCCCCAGCGGGCTGGTACGAAGAAATCCAAGGCGGCACGGGCCATGCGCCACAAACATGCTATGCCAGCAGCCGGCCAGAGACACGCGCTTACAATCACTCGTGCTGCCGATGGCAAGCTGTACAAGGTTGACTCAAGTGCTTCTGCACCAACAACGAGTCGACCTTCAAAGTCCTCATCTCGCTTGGGCGCATTCACTGCGTGCACAACCAAGCCGAGAGAGGCAAACTCAGTGGTCTTGAACTCCCGCGCCTCCTCTGGTTGTGCGTTTGAGGTCCGTTCAAGTCACTTCAAATGCTGTGGTTCCCCCACTACTGATCGTGATGCCTGCTTGGTATTAGATCAGGGGGCGCAGCACTCACCCGACCACCCCGGCGCTTGGCCCAGCCATGCGCCTGAGAGGGGTGTGAGGGTAGCACTCTCCTCCAACGACCTGTGCAACGTGATCACTCACAAGCGCCGGTCAGGAGAGTTGACCAACAAGCACGATGCGCCTCTCACGGGGCACACTTGTGCAGTGGTCACCATCAACTGCTGTTGCAAAATGGCAGTACCGCCAAAGCAGTCGGTCTTCCAACGGCTACAATCATCGACACCCCTCCGACATCGCCTTGGGACGAAGGTGTCAGCAGAAGAGGAGCTGAAGGTTGCTTCATGCAACGTGATCTCCAACTCCTCATCTGTCCGGAAGACGACTGCCAATTCCTCGTCTTCATCCAAAAGCCAGTCGAGGAAAACCAAGGCAGCTGTCTCGACCTCTGGAGTGTTCGAAGGCACTCGGTCGAGGAAGAAGTTCTTGGAGGAAGCTGGGGGTAGCCAGACCCTTATCGAGCCTCCTTCCGAAGACGAAGATGTCCAAAGCACAGCTGCGGCGGATCTTCATCAAGGCGAAAATGGCCTCCCTGAAGCCCCTCAAAATGACGATGTCCTCCAGGACACCGCCGGGGGTAGTGCTGGAAACGAAGAGGCCCTTCAAGACAGAGCTGAGGGCAGTCAGGCCCTTGCAGATGCGCCTGTCGAAGACGAACTCCAGAATGTGGCTGGGGGTGGCCAAACACCAGGAGAAGTGACTCCCCCATATGAGAGCGAGGCTGAGAGCGAAGCCTCAACTAATCCATCCACTTCCGGCCGTGTCATGACAGTATACATGACCGGGGGTGATCTTGAGACTGATGCGCCGCCACAGGACATTGTCCAGCGCATAGACTCGTTAGAGGGAGGACTCAAAACCCTCTCTGCCTTAATGCAAGCACTGACTCAAGCAGTGTTTGAGATGCGGTCGGCCTTGATCAGGACACCTTCAAATGGTCCCGACCCAGGAGCCAATGGAGAGTCGAGTGTGTCCCTCCAACGGACACCCTCAGACACAGAAGCACCCCGGACGTCGGAGCCCTCAAACGCTCTACTCCAGGTGGTACCTCCTTCTCCGACTCCTAGCTCCACGGAGGACGTGGTCGAAATAATCAAAGATCTGCGCGAGCGCTTCGAGTCCAAGAACAGGCAGGAGGAGCGCCAGAAGATGGGCATTCCCCAGCCTTATCCCCTTGAGTGGAACAAGGTGGTTTATCCCCCAAAGTATAAACCACAAACACTCACGCCGTATGACGGAAAGGACTCTCCACGACGGTACCTGACGTACTTCCAGTCGCAGACAGGGCATCTTCCGAAGGAGGACGCCCTCCTCACCAGCATCTTTGTTGGGGCCCTGAAAGGGGTGGCGTATGACTGGTACTGCAGCCTCCCCGATAATTCCATATCGTCCTTTGATGACCTGACACGCCTCTTCCTCGACCGCTTCTACGACGGTGGAAAGGACATGACGATGGCGTCTCTCATTGAGATACGCCAGAAGGACAAGGAAACGGTTCGGGCATTCATCGAACGCTTCCGTCAGGCCTGCTTTAGGCTACCTCCAGGCATGCCAGAACATGCGCTCCTCTCCGCTTGCAGTATGAACATGCTGCCTGCAGTAAAGCTTTGGCTTAACTCTACTCTCCCTCCCGACTGGAGCTCCCTAATCATCGAAGCTGAAGCTGCAGAGAAGAAGGCGGCCAATGCACGTCTTTTGGGTGTTAGCTTCCCCGCCTTTGACGATAAGGGGAAAAAGTCCGCAATCAACAACTCCGGACGAGAAACAAAAGGAAAACAGGCATTGACTGTTAATGCCTCGAAGGGCGCATCTGCGCCTACTCAAAAGCCTCCACTGGCACCGAGACCCAAGGAGGTTTATTCATTCAATGATGACGACACCCTGCAACTCTTTGAGATACTGAAGCAGGGCGACAAGATCAAGCTTTCGGACCCGAAGCGGCCCGATGAAGTCGGGAAAGTGGACAACCCGAGGTACTGTCACTACCATCGGTTTGTCGGACACCCGACTAAGGACTGCTACGTCCTCAAAAATTACATTCAACGCATGATCAATGCGGATGTAATCTCCGTTGACTATAAAGAGAAGACGGTGTCAGCGAATGTGGTGTCACTTCAGTTCGGCACCTTGCCGCCGACTACCACACAAGATGGCGTCGTCCCCATCCCTAAGGCGACAATGGAGGTGGTGAACTTGCCACCCACCCGTGACAATGTGAGTGGACTTGTCCCACTCACCACATCTCGAGGAGAGGTCCTCTGGGTTCACCCTGACCTCGTCTCCGAGGTAACTCAACCGGAGGTACGCCCTACCTCCAAAGCAAAAGGCAGGAAGATCAAGTCTTGCCGCACGGTCTCTTCTTCAACGGAAGAGGCGCTTCCTGTGCAGATGCGTGCACAACAGAACTCCCAGCCCGGTGAAGCTGCCGCCGAAGTGGTGCCTCCTGGCACCATCCCTGAGGAGGGTCCATCCAAGCCCTCAGCAGCCAATAAACAAAAGCAAGTGGAGGCCCGTTTCGACAGACCTCTGCGGAAAGAAAATGCTTCGGGGCTAGCCAAGCCCCACAATTTTGACATTCTGGCGCAACTAGCCAGTACTCCTGCACGCTTGTCTTTGTTCGAGCTCATGCGTCTCTCCAAGGACTCCCGAGAAGCTCTCTGCGAAGCTCTGAAGGATGCCGAATCCTTTCTCAGTCAAGTCAAGCAGCCTGAAGACCTCCCAACTACTTGTGCACACTGTCATTATGCGGATGAAGTTATCCCAAACATAACCTTCACCCAACAAGACATGCTGCTCAAGCATCACTGACATAACCGACCGTTGTATTACACAGGGTACATCGGTTCGGTAAAGGTGAGCAGGATTCAGATCGATCCGGGGTCTTCCCTAAGCATCATTCCAAAGGCGCTGCTATCAAAGCTGGGGATCCCAATGTACCGGCTGGCGCCCTCCAATACGACCATCAGTGGCTTCAACGCTAGCAAGAGCGAGCCACTGGGCAAGATCCGGCTGAAGTGTCACATCGGCAGCCTCAAAACTGAGGTGACTTGTTATATGGTGGATGCCGAGGTTAACTACAACATCTTACTCCGACGACCATGGTTACATGAGTACATGGTGGTGCCCTCCACGCTCCACCAATGCATGAAATATGTATCCACCAATGGCGTCATCCGGACGGAGTTTGCAAATATCGATCCCTTCAAAGGGATTGAGGCCTACTTTACCGATTCCGACTTGTACAAGCCCATTGACGAGGAGGAAGCCAATGACGCTGATGATGAGGCAGAGACGGCAACAGAGCCGGACATGGAGCCTGAGACGACTCCCGACGCCCCCTTGAAAATCCGTCTGAAGGGGAAACCGCCCCAGAAGGTGCCTCCAATGAGTATCAAGCTATCAGGAAAAGCGCCGGCTCGCGAAGCTCCCCTGAAGATACGCCTCAAGGAAAAGCCACCTCAAACAGCGGCTCCCCTGGTGGTAAAATTACAAGGGAAGGCGCCACTCATCGGAGGCGCAACCGAGGCACCTCTCAAGGTGCGTCTTAATGGCAAGCCGCCGCAGTCATCCAAGATGCCGGAGAGGGCTCACATAACCCTCTTAGATCCTAAAGTCAGAGCGGTGGAGGACTCTCCTGATCCGGCCCCAGTGCTTACAGATGAGGAGCTTGGCGAATACATCTCCGCTGATGTAGACGCACCCTCCTTCGACAATGTAATCCCACGGGATAAAATCTCGTACTTTATCAATAATAGAGTGTCTTTCAATTATTCTTGTCTTCCACACTGGAATGCCATGTATACATTAGACAACGCTCTACGGTCATTGCAAACACAAGTAACGACCGTCTATTATAATCAAATAGTCCCGTCTCAAGGAGTCTTCATAGTCCCTCTACGGAGCCGAGACCAAGGCACCATCATCTCGGGCAAAATCGAGCGTCGTCGGGACCTCCCGTCAATCGAGCCCGAACCTGATACCGGCAGAGTACAAGTCTATCGGTACACAGATGCGGCTAAGCACATCATCCAAAAGATGGGCTACGACCTGAAAAGCAACAAAGGCTTAAACTACGGCAAGGGTCGGCATCTCCCTGTCCGGCTTTCGATGCCCAATGGAAAGCCACATGATTACTATAATCGGACTCGACGGGGTTTAGGCTATGTCACGCCGCCATCAACTCCAGAGAGTTCAGACGCAGAAGACATAGAACATTCCCACTCGTCTGAAGCATCGACGTGGGATTCCGATACCAGTATCGGATCAGTCTTCAGGAAAGTGCTGTCAGCTAACATGACATCGGCGCAACCTCAGAAAGATGAAGGCGAAAACCAACCGCCGGAACCCTTCGAAGAGGAACCCTGGGCTCAGCACCTAGGAGAACAATGGGAGTCTCGTTTTGAGTTACGAGAACCTCCCACTGAAGACGAAGTCGAGCAGATCGACCTCGGGGATGGGTCTTCTTCTAAACCCATCTTCATCAGCAAAAGCTTGGAAGGAGAAGACCGAGAATCTTTAGTCCAACTGGCTAAAGAGTATATTGACGTCTTCGCTTGGAGCTACGAAGACATGCCGGGTCTCGATCCACAGATCGCGATGCATAGGTTGAACATCTTACCAGATGTCAAACCTATCAAACAACAACAGCGACGCTTCCGCCCGGACATCATGAACGCCATCGATCAGGAGGTGGACAAGCTCTTGACCAGTGGCTTCATCCGTGAGGAACAACACCCGGACTGGATAGCCAACGTCGTCCCTGTCACCAAGAAGAATGGGAAGATACGAGTCTGTATCGACTTCAGGGATCTCAACTCTGCTTGCCCGAAGGATGAATTCCCGCTCCCAATCACCGATGTAATGATCGACAACACATGTGGCTTTGAACGCATGTCCTTCATGGACGGGTATTCAGGCTACAATCAAATCAAGATGTTCTCCGATGACGCAAAACACACGTCATTCAGAACTTCGAAAGGTATTTTCTGCTACACAGTAATGCCCTTCGGCTTGAAGAATGCCGGTGCAACATACCAACGAGCGATGAGTACCATCTTCCGTCAACATCTTCGTAAGACAGTTGAGTGCTATGTTGACGATATCGCAGTCAAGAGCCGCCTCAAAAGAGATCACCTACAGGACCTGAAGACGGTCTTCGATCTCATGCGGGCACATCAACTCAAAATGAACCCCGCTAAATCCTTCCTGGGGGTTTCTAGCGGCAAATTCTTGGGCTTTGTCATCACGGCAAAAGGCATTCATGTCGATCCCGAGAAGACTAAAGCCATCCTCAACATGGACCCTCCGAAGAACCTTCGAGAACTTCGGGGCTTACAGGGACGTCTGGCATACATCCGGAGGTTCATAGCAAACCTCTCCGGTAAATGTCAACCTTTTACTCAGCTCATGAAGAAGGGAGTCTCTTACGTCTGGACAGAGGAGTGCCAAAAGGCTTTCGACGACATCAAGGCTTACTTGACAAGCCCGCCAGTCCTAGTGGCACCTGTCGCCGGCAAACCCTTCCTCCTCTACGTCCGTGCCATGGATCATTCCCTCGGCGCTTTACTGGCTCAAAATAGCGATGCAGGCTACGAGCAAGCAATCTACTACCTCAGTCGAACACTCATCGAGGCCGAACACCGGTACAACCCCGTTGAAAAGGAGTGCTTGGCTTTGGTGTTTGCCATTCAGAAGACTCGTCATTACGTCTCGGGCCAGACAATTCACGTCATCTCCCGAGTCAATCCACTCAGAGTTCTCATGACGAAGCCAGGGTCATTAAACTCCCGGCTGGCTACATGGGCGATCCTACTAACGCCATACAATATGGTGTTTGTCCCGCAGAAGGCGGTCAAGGGTCAGGCCCTGGCTGACTTTTTAGCTGCACACCCCATCCCAGAGTCTTCAAAACTCTATGAAGATATCCCGGATGAAGTCCAAGAATCAAACGTCACTGAAGGAAGCCCCGTTTGGCGGATGTTCTTCGATGGCGCTTCAAGAACGGGCCCCAACGGCCAAATCATCGCAGGAGTAGGGGTAGTCTTGGTCTCCCCCGATCAGCTGGTCATCCAGCGCGCATACTCTCTTTCGAAGCCGTGCTCCAACAATGTTGCTGAGTACAACACACTCGTCATGGGACTCCAGCTAGCACAACAGCTGGGGGTGGATTATCTGGAAGCCTACGACGACTCGAAACTCGTCGTAAACCAGATTCGGGGGCAATACGAGGTTCGCCATGAAGATTTGATCCCTTACCATGAAGTTGCACTGAACATCATTTCAACCTTCACTGGGTTCTTCATCGAACATGTACCCCGTCTACAAAACTTGGAGGCTGACGCTCTGGCTGGCCTCGCAGCCTCATTGGCCGCGCCCCTTGGGACTCAACACTATGTCACGGTAACTGACCGAGACTTGATTTGTCCTAAAAACAACCTATGTTTGCAAATGGCTCATGCCGTGCCGACAAACACCGATGTTAATGTCCGAGACTGGAGATTCCCGTTCATCGACTTCGCCGTCTACGGAATCCTTCCGGAAGATCCGAAGGAAGCCGTCTCAGTCAGGAGACGCTCTCTTCGATTCTACTACGATACAGCCACTAAAACGCTGTACCGACGCTCCTTCGATGGGCTCCTCCTTCGATGCCTGTCTAACGAAGAAGCAACCGAGGCTCTTCAAGAAGCTCACGACGGAACTTATGGAGCTCATCAACCCGGTCCTAAGTTGCAAGATCGACTGCGACGTATGGGCTACTACTGGCCAATCATGGCCGTCAACGCAGTAGAATATGCTAAGAAGTGCCATGCATGCCAACTTCATGCAGACTTCATACATACACCGTCTGAACCTCTACATCCTACAGTCGCCTCCTGGCCATTCGAAGCCTGGGGCATGGACATTGTAGGACCAATCACCCCTCCTTCATCAAGAGAACATCGTTTCATCCTGGCCATCACCGATTACTTCTCCAAATGGGCGGAAGCAGTCCCACTAGCGAAAGTAAAAAGCTCCAGGGTGGTCAGCTTTATCAAACACCATGTTATTTACCGTTTCGGAATACCCAGGCGAATCATTCATGACAATGGTCCCTAATTCATCAGCCACATTTTCAGCAGGTTCTGTGACAAGAATCGCATTCAAAACGTGGCCTCAACCGCCTACAATCCGGCAGCAAACGGATTAGCTGAGGCATTCAACAAGACTATCGTTAGGCTGCTCAAAAAGGTCGTGTCATCCAACAAACGCGACTGGGACGAAAAGCTTGGCGAATGCCTTTGGGCCTACCGCACAACGGTACGGACCCCAACAGGCAACACTCCATTCTCCCTGGTCTACGGGAGCGAAGCAGTACTGCCTCTCGAGATACAGATACCTTCGCTCCGTGTGGCAATCACAAACGATCTCACAGAAGAAGACAATCAACGTCGTCGTCTGCGGAAACTGGAGGCACTTGACGAAAAGCGTCTCCTAGCTCAACAACGCATCGAACTTTACCAAGCCCGTATATCACAGGCTTTCAACAAGAAGGTCAAGCAAAGAACTTTCCAAGTTGGCGACCTGGTTTTAGCAGTCAGAAGGCCAATGGTGTTAACTCACAAGACACCAGGGAAGTTCGAGCCCAAATGGGAAGGACCCTTCATCATTGAGACGGTATACTCAAACGGTGCTTACCGTCTCGCCAAACCCAATGGGGACTTGTTCATGATGCCCATCAACGGCAAGTTCCTAAAGAAGTACTATTCTTGACATCCTCCAAGACATGTATTTCCCCAAACAACCTCTTTTCACAAAAATCAAACGCTTCCGGAACCCAGCTGTTCCGTGGCATCCTTCCGTAGAAAGATAACCACGTCCACATTACCTCTGAGTTGTCTCTCTATATCCTACAAAGCGGAACCTTACATTTCGTGAGCTTACGCTATCCTTCATGTTTACCACGTCCATATTACCTCTGAGTAAACATCCCGTACAAACAACTCCTGTGTTGTCGTACATTGATCGCAGAACTTCCATGTCCACATTACCTCTGAGTTGTTCAGCGTATCCCCCAGGATCATTCCTACCATGTCCATAAATACCTTTGAGTAGGAAGATTCTATCATTTGAACCTAATGATTGCCATGTCCACATTACCTCTGAGCAAACATGTTGGTTCCTTCAAACTTATTATCTGTACCTAAAAAACCAAGGTGCGCAAAAGATAATAGGTCCACATAAATCATCAAGTTCATGAGATCAAAAATGAACACATCACAAAAAAAAAAGATAGTGTATTTCTTTATTTTTCAAAGAAGGGAGTACAGAAATACGCTATTTCCCCAGCAAGAGTTGCAAAAACACATAAAAAGAAGAGAAGCTACAGTCCCCGATCCTCTCCAGGGTGGGATGAAAGCTCTCTGACTCGACGTCTCAGGTCGCCAGTGCGAGTTTCCACAGTCGCCTGGACTCGCAGCTCGGCTTCTTGACGCATTAATCCGACAGCCTCAGCAGAAGTTTTACTCTCATACTTCTCATCAAGCTGTCGTCGCTGCTGAGCCAAAGCAAGGGTCCGCTGAGTAAGAGTCGCTTCCTCCTGCTTGAATGCCACGTGTTCAGCCAGGACACGATCAGCTTCTAGTTGAAGTTGGGCCCGCTGGTCTTCAAGACGGCGCATCTGAGCATCAACCTCTGCGATGTTAGCGTCCACCGCAGCCCGCTTCTCCGTCATCTTCTCCATAGATTGAGACAACTGCTCCGCCGCAGCCTCAGTCCCGGCCACTTCACGCTCCCAACTGCTCACATCGGCCCGATGGGAAGCCTCGATTTCAGCAATCAACTTCCCTATCTCTGCATCTATCAAGACAGAGAGGTCATTTCGTTGGATGCGCTGCAGTTCCGCGAGCCGCTCGTCCAGCTCAATCACCGAAACCTCCAGAATTTCGGCCATATGGTCATGGCCTTGGTGAATGCGGATCAGCTCGATACAAGGCATTGCCAAAGCTTTTGCTGTCGCAAAGCTCCCCTTGCCATCCATCACTGCAGATACTCCTTTCTCCAGCATTTTGTACACTCCCTCGACGAGGAACTTCACATACTCGTCGGCATCCGCCAGCACCTGCGGCGTCATAGCATGAGTTGGGGGAGCTACTACAGTTTGTGGACCGGAGGAAGATCCGCCAACCTCGATCTGAGAGGTTTGAACCTCAGCAGCAATAGGCTCTTCATCAACAGGGGCCAGACTGCTAGCCCGAGGAGCCGAAGGAACAGAAGGAGCCGGCACATGCGTCGTGATAGTACCCCAAGTGGAAGGAGCAACAGAGGGTTCCACACCCTTATCCTTCTCAAGCCCGGAGACATCACCGACGTCAACGGCCACCTCTTCTACCCCCGACATTCTATCAGCATCAGCTACCTCCCCCGACAAAACGGGGAGATCAACATTTATCTCCTGGCCAGCCCCAGAAGACAAGACCGGCAGAAGGGTCTCATTCTTCTCAAGTCCCTCTACAGGGACAGAATCTGTCGCTACCGCCTGATCGATAGCCATCTCTATGTCCATGGTTGAAGCCAAGGAAGGATTTGGCAATGATTCAGCCGACTTCCCTTCATCATGACCAGGAGGGGAATCAACCCTCTCCTCTATCCTCACTGCTTCGACTGCCCCCGCAACGGACCCTTGCAACGCTGGAGGGACGTCACCAGAAGGCGACGAACTCCAATCCACTTCATCATCAGGATACCTCGAGTCTGTAGGACCCTCAGCGTCCAAGGCCTCCACGGCGGATGGTACTATCCCAGAAGTTGTTGCGACTTCAAAGTCAGGAGATACTAAAACCTCCGCGGGAACATCTTCGGGACCCTCCTCCACAGGAGACATCATCATTGGTGGAATGCGCTCCTCAGAAGAGCCTGCCACCTCCTTCGGCTTACTGGTGCCCGGTTTCGAAGCACGAGACTTCTTCTTCAATCCCTACAAGAAGAAGAACATAAGTCGCTACAATGACATAAAAAAAAAACTGGAATTATGAAGCACTCCTTACCTCAGCGGGAACTGAGCCCGTTGGCGTCACAAGTGGCGCTTTCGTAATCTTCGGGGTCGACGTCCTTCTCGACCTTTTCGGTACAGAAGAACCAGCTTCTAGGTCAGCCCGCCTTTTCCCGACAGACGAGTCTCTCACTGGTGCCACAGCAGCAGCCCGATACCCCGCCAATTCTGGTGGACGATATGACCGAGCTGCCACCAACATATTCGTTGTTGCCTCCAACTGGGTTCCAATAATAAAACTAGTCTCCCTGTCATAACCAGGAGACATAGTATTCATAGTGCAATACAGCTTGGCGGCCGGATATAAGATCGGCGGTCGAGGATTGCGAACTGGTGTGGTAAACTTAACGCTAGTGCATCCAGCGTTATAATACTGCCAGCCCCGGGCTCCATCCAGCAAACTCCCGATGAAGCCTAGACTGCTACTGGAATTCCGCAGCATTAGCTGAATGTAGCCAAATTGACGAGCAAATCGGCTTGGCAAGTACGGTTCCAGATAACATCTGTTCTGATTACGGTAGACCAGGTGGAAGGTCGGATACTCTGCAACCAACGAAAACTCCATTTCGGCAAAGTAACCGCATCCTCGCCAGAATCAACCAAATCCTGGTCGGCCGCGAAATTCTTGAAGATCGGGCCAACCTTCACGATTTCCCACCCCTGAAGGAAGGACAAAACCCTCCTACAAACGGGGACGCCAGTGTAAGACCACTTCCTCTTGTAGAAGCGGCGAATGAAGGCATCTCCTTCAACATGGTCCTCCTCAGGGCCAGGACTCATCACATTCGGATGATATAAGATCAGCCACCCCATAAGATAATGGAAAGACAGCTCGGCCCGGGGAAAGTTGTCATTATTACCTTTCTCGTGGATCACATCATCAGCAAAAGACCTCAAACCGCGCAACAGGTTGCACACCATCGCGGGGAGGAGAGCTAAAGGTCGTCCAAAGGCCAACTTCACTGCAGGCAAAATGAGATTCCGATGTACCCTCTCAACGGCACCGGATCCCCTGCAAATATGCAATCCCGGAGCCATATCATCAAGTAGGCCGTCAACACTGCCTTAGACGACATCCGGTGCGCGCAGTGCCAGAAACAGCTGTACGTATCCTTGCCGCTCTCATTGGAATGTGGGGCCCTCTCGTCCAGCCGGGTTATTTCAGAACTCACTTCTGCGGGGTTCAAGCCTTGTGGAGTCGCAAACCGGATTCTCGAAGGATCCGCCAAATCCTGCCTGAAGAGATAGTCCCTCCAAGCAGTCACGTGAGGCTGGGTCTTACCCTTGTCCCTCCGGTGCATCAGATAATGATGGCTCGTCACCTCCTTGAAAACGGCCATCATCTCCGGGTCCTTATCCTCCAAGACCTGGATCTCTTCATTTGATGGAAAATATTCCTCGTACGGTTCCGAGCCCCAAGGAAGCTTGGACACTTCGTACATCTCATGAAGGGCCAATCCCAACTCCCCCACTGGAGTAAAGAAGCTGCCAGTCTGGGCGTTGAAAAGCTCCAAGAGCGCAAGGAACATCGGCTTATTGAGGTCCACGCCTGCCTGCGTGGCCCGAATGGCGGCAGTCAGCCCTATCTCTTTAAGCTCAACTTTGAACCTGGAAAGCACCCAGGAGGTCAACTCGTCCCACTTTGGGATGTAGTGACACCAACCTTCGACTCTAAAACCAGCTGTCGGATACGTGACCTTCGATGTCAGCATCCGATTTGCAAAAGTCGGGGCACTGAAGGGAAACGTGTCATTTGGGACTTTACTATAGATGCTCCCGGGACGCAAAGCTCGGTAACTGAACGAAGAACCGGTTCGTGAGGCGGTCAAGGTATCTCGCTGGTTCGAGGTGGTGTCAATCGAAAGGGAACCCCCCAAGGCACCTCCTTGAGAAGGAGTAAGTTCCCAACCCATCCTTCTCTTCGAAGCTAGACGATAAAAGACTGTCAGTGGCAACTGGCGGTCAACCTGCCGCATGTATAACATCATGCCCTTAGCAGCAAAGAACCAGTCTTCTCTGATCTTCAATATCTTCGCTTCGGAAGAGACTAATCGGTCGCCAAACAGAAAGGCAGGCTTTAAGAAAGTCACACCTTCAGAATCAGCAGACTTCAGTTTACCGCTCTCCATCATACTCTGGAGGAAAAGCGGCAACTGGACCTGGATTTGTAGCATCCTCTCACGAGGTTGGTCCTGAAGGATAGCATCCTTTGCAGGGTTGATCACCGCCTCATCAAAATCAACTCCCATCTGACAAAGAGAAGCGTCCAGGAGGACCTCATTCAACAAAGGGATCGTCATCGACACTGGCACGACAAAAGTGGAAGTCAGGCAAAAAGACAAAATATGTCAAGCAGACTGGCACATTGCCAGGGTATGAACCCATGCGCATCTGCTTCGGCGCATCATCAGGGCATAGGCCCATGCGCGTCAGCATGTCTCGGCGCATCATCAGGGCGTAAGCCCATGCGCGTTGGCATTGGAGCTTCGGCGCATTATCAGAGCGTGAGCCCATGCGCGTCAGCAAAGGCTTCGGCGCATCTTCAGGGAATAAAACCCATGCGCGTCAGCCATTAAAATCTCGGTACATGATAAAGGTATAAACCTATGCACGTCGGCAGGATAGAACCTCGGCGTATCATTAAAGACCGAAGTCTATACGCATCGGCAGTTAGGGCACAGAGCCCAAAGCAGAGACGAAACCCACCTGTCACCTCAGGACGAACGTCGACAAGAGGCGCAAGAGTGATAGGTACATCCTCATCGGCGGACTCCTTCGCTTTCTCCTTCCCCTTGCCGGCAGCACCGCGAGGAGTCTTGGGAGCCATTCTCTCGAGGAAGGAGAAGTTAGGGTTTTTGAAGAAGAAACTCTAAAGAAGCAGAGGCACAGAGAAGAAGAACCCTTTCTCTCTCCAACTCTTACCTATTTATAGGGCTTGGTCGCACGCGTGAACAGATGACGTATGATCTCAGCCGTCGCCTCGGGTTCCAGGATAGCAGCAAATAAAACCAAAAGATCATCATTAATCTTTTCGGTTACCGAGGCACCATCATCATTAACTGAGAAGAGCATGCGCCCGAACAGGCATGCGCCCAGAAATCATGCGCCCTGACCTCCATGCTTCTTATTCAAAGTATTCCAAAACTTATTCAAAAGTTTTGAAAACTTTGAAGGGGGTCTTGTAGAAGCATGGAATTTCACAAACAGAAAGCCCATGCGCCAGACACTACATGCGCCAGAACTCAGACGAAGAACTTCATTTGAAGAAGGACTTTTTATTACATATCTAGAAAAGGTTGTACAAAGGAGAATTTCTACAAAGGAAAGATCCTAAGTCTACAGCCAACGGCCACCATGCGCCTCCAGTTAGGCGCAGCAGTCATCATGCGCTGCCAGTCACCATGCGCTGTCATCAGGCACAGCAGACATCATGCGCCTCCAACCAGGCGCATTCCACCATATCTTCAGCAGCTCAGTCATGTGCATCCAGCTCAGTTATGTGCATCCCTTCAGCCAAATTCTTCCAGCCAGGCTCACCTGGCCGAGCAGAGCCCAGTTATGTGCCGCTCTTCCAGCCAGGCTCACCTGATAAGTGCTTCGCCAAGCAAAGCATTTAACCCTCTGGCTGGAACCAAGGAAGAGAAGAGCACCGCAAATGCTGTGGCCAGGGGAGGCTTCGAAAGAGCCTCCAAAGCCGAAGGAAGACCGTGATCGAAACCGCGGCTAAAGCCTAGCACCGCCATTCCGATCTACGGCTCTTCCGGAATAACGGGGACAAGGCCCGAGCATCCCTATCTTTGGATGCAACAGGCACCTTCCGCCTGCCTCGAAAGCCCTCGACTCCGTCTTTTGGATGTAACAGTCACCTTCAAGTGCATCGAAGACAACACAGCGTCTCATCTTCACCCTCGGGAGCACTTCGTCAATAGAATGCACCCGCATGTTCAAGTTCATGTTGGAAGTACGTGAGGGAATGAGAAGCAAATCTTCTCTCCATGCTACTATTTATAGGCCGGGCAGATCAAACCCATGCGCCAAGTGGATGGCCTTCCGAATTCCGTGCAATGAATTTACATTAAATGGATGAACCGGACGCCTCGAATTCAGCCAAACGGCTATTTATGGCACTCGAAGAGCGAGACAGCCGTATCATTAAAAGACATGTCCGATGCGCCAGCCAGACAGCGCATCACACGGACGCGCCCTTCGGCATCAGGCGCATCACACAGACGCGCCTTACAATACTCGGCGCATTACAGAAGGTGCGCCCCCACACATCTCCATACCGAGTAGAACGCCAACCGACGCGCCCACTCAGCTGTCCATCGAACGTCACCAACATTAAATGCTGAACTGACAGAGTTGGCAGCACGCCTCCCAAAGTCTGAACAGTTGACAGCTTTTCAGAAAACGAAGCGTCGGCAACGTCAGCATCATCATGACTTTGTTTCGACGGCTACTGCCACGTGGCCACTCCACCATCAGCATGCGCCTCTACGGCCATGCGTCCAAATCAGCATGCGCCTCTACGGCCATGCGTCCAAATCAGCATGCGCCTTAAAAGCCATGCGCCTCAGACTGCTCTCTGATCCCGAAAGACAGAAGGAAAGTCGCCTGCATGCGCCTCAAAAGCCATGCGCCCCAAATGGTTTGTAACTCCTAAAGGTTATGAGCCGCAGCCTCCTCCTGCGCCCAATCCAAGGCGCAGCCCACCAGATCACTCCTCTCCACCAAATCCGAGATCTTCGAACCATGAGTCGATGACACGTGTCCTTTGACTCAACTCGTCCAAGATTTCAGCAACAAAAAGATCTTCTCTCTGCTACGTGCCGGCTCACAATAGCAGTATGAAGAGTTCTCCCCCTCGATCAGGGTGCAGCATCCGTGCGCCTCCATCAGCAACCTCCACGTGGCATCCCCACACCGGCGCATCCTGCATGCACGCATGAGCAGCCAGCCTGCAAAACTATAAATAGAAGGGTCATCTCCTTCACACACACACAGAGACTCAGAACAGACAAGACTCAAAAAGAATCCACAACAGAGAATCACCAGAGAGGCAGTCCTAGACACTCAACGTCTTCCTCCTCTCAGCAAGCTCCAGCACCCAGAGCAATCAACACCTTCAGAGAACCGATAACCGCCGTCAGCCGGTCAACGGAGTCAACGCATTACCACTCGCTCCATTGGCACTAAGGACCCAGCTTAAACAAAAGTGTACTCCTAGGACTACATCTAAGTCCTATATTGTATCACTGTTCTGTTTGTATTAAGATTTCAATCAAAACAATTTTAATGGCAAACAAAAAGTTTTTCAACTTTTTGTTCATGGCAAACAACTCTGAGAACCTAGTTTTTCTTCGAGGTATTTGTAGAGTTATACTAATAGGACTGCTGTTGATACGTACTTATGCAGGATTCTTGTCTAATGGTATCTCTTGTCGTTATATTTTATATTTATTACCATGAAATCCTATGTTGATATAGCCTAACTTTATAGACTCATATTTTTCTTTCAGGTCAATTCAAACATATATATTATTGGGCTGCAGACAATATCACATATTATTCCATCATGATATTTATTATTTATGTGGATTAAGATATATTAGTGATGATAGAGACTTCTAGATAGTTAAAATTCTTATTTTGGAAAACATATATGTATTAGAGTTGGGTTGGAGTACACATGATACGTAGCTTATCATTGCCACATATACTGGTCTTAAGTATTTTAGGATGGACGTAACATGGTTTTTGTGGTGGCCCATGTAGGTCGAAATCATGTCGTCTCAGTTACGTTATTGTACCGAGAGATCCTGCACTATGATTAAGTATATATAGGATCTAAAAATAGTAAAAATTGGATCTCACTCACAATTACTTTGAAAACTTTCCTTGAATTTGATTATCGCCCTTGAACTTCTTATTTGCACACGATCGCTCCCTTCAATGACTTCTTATTTTATTATTTCTCGTCTCTCTTTATTTCGGAGAGAAGAACACTCGTGCTTGGTTATAATACAAGATCTTTATTAGACGATAGAGGTCGTGCCTGATGGAATGCTTTAGGAGAATACAATTACCAATATCTATGAAAGGTTATGATAAGCCCACCTAATAGATAACCAGACTAAAGTTGAGTAGGTAGCTTAGACCTTAACAAGAATAAATAACTCTAGCCATAAATAACTTAGAATCAGTTTGACTCGGCCTTTTGATTATATTACCCCACAAGTTTAGTATAACTGGGATTATACGTATATGTGAGTATCACCTAGCATAGCTATATAATTAAGATATGACAAAGGTATGGTAGCTAGATGGTTAAGGGGTACGACTCCTAGAGATATCAGGGTAGACATTCAAGATAGTTACATGTCCTATATATTCCATAAATATGTATCTTGATTTTGTGACCAGAGAAACATAAGAACACCCCTCTTAGATATTCACGACCGCTCCCGAATAATCAGATGTGAGTCGGACACGCCCAGCCTATGTTGTAGACTCAACGTAGTAAGATATACTAAGTATCTAAAGAACTTCACCAAATAAGATAAAATCTAAATCAAAGCATCTAATACATTCCAGAGTTCATCAAAATACAATGATACAATGTCCAAAGTAAAGTCTATTATACAAAATAAAACTAGATCTAGATGTCAGCAACAACTCCTAGGTCTTCAATCATAGTGTCATCCTGCTCAACTAAGGTCTCGGGCTTCCGCCCATACAAGGTAGAACATATAGCCTCAAGCTCACCTGCAACATATCTAGTCAGGAACGGAACAAATTACATTCTACAATAATGAAACAAGTATGACATGTGAACAAGTTAAAGAACAATGGAATAGGATGAACATGAATTATAAATGAAATAAACTACAATAAGAAACATGTAATCAAAAGATCCTGACATGTAAATTTGAAATATATACTAAAATATATGACCAGCAGGGTAAGGTCATGAAGAAGAACAATAATATGGTATGGCTCAAATTCCATGTACTCAGGTGTGAGAGTTAGCTATCAACATAAATCCTAAGTTGGACTTTGGTCACACATCCATAGTGTGATGGGAGAACTCAACTACTTCTTGGGACTTCAGATCAAATAACACTCACAGGAAAACTTCATCGGGTAGTCAAGGGAACAAAGAGATCACGTGCATATTGGAGTTCTACTGCTACTTTTCCTCGGACTTCTTTTTCATTACTTTTACTTAGAAGTTCTTGGTGTAATAGAATTCTTTGTATTTCAAGAGCAATAATGAAGTTTTGTAAACAAAAAGTTAATAGAACTTTTGTTACGAAATAAATAAACGCATAAATACTTTTGGAATAATTTCTTAAGAAACAAATTTATTTTAGGATAATTGGGGATAATTTGTTTAACTATTCATCGCAGCTTCAACTAGTATTGGATCGTAACATTGTTGTCTTCTATAGTATTTTCATGCAAAATTATTTTTATGTTGTTCTATAATACATGTTTCTTGATTTTGGTATATTTGTTGTCATATTTTGATTGTTGTCACATGTCACTTGTACCTGTACACTACTTGTCTTTTCATAGCATTACTTCTATATTAATTTTTTTTGTGTTTCTTATGCGACTTGTGATAGTATCTGCTTTGTCAGACGCCTCTATTTCTCTCAGTTTGACTTGACTTTACCAAGAGTCCAGGGACCTATGTTATCTCTAGGACTGGAAGCGTCCCTAAATGTTATGATATAGAGATATGATATTAACTGGAACGTCCAATGGTGTTACGCTAATAGAGATCTATTATTCTATCTCAAGATTGGGAGCATCCCATAGCGTTACGGTATTGGGATATGTTCTTACCAGTACATCCTATTGTGTTATGGTATTGATCCATTACCAGTGACAGCCCATGTATATTTATTTTTTCTCAATTATATATCACACGCCTATGTAGTTGTTACCTATATTACATGTCTATATTTTTGCATGTATATTGGCATGTATATTATGTATCTTTCTACGTCACTCTTGTAGAAGCATAAAAAAAAGTACATTGCTTTTAGTCCCACATCATAAATAAGAAGAAGAGAAGTCTCATTCCACTCTATATAAAGAGCCCCATTGCCTCCTTTGGGAAGGACACAAAAATAAGAAGAAGAAAAAGTGAGCCCGTTGAATCCCGGAAGCCCGTTAGAGCCATAAAAAGTGGTTGGAAGCACAACGAAGACTACCATACCTAGGCGGCGTGCCAGACGAAGACGCAACAGAAGAAGAAGGAAGCAACATCCTATTTGTGCATAAAGCCTGCAACACAAAAAGATTCTCTGTTTTTGATAGAATTGACTGCCCCCCGGGTAAGGCTATGTTGGATTCTAAGCAATATGCACCTTCTAGGGATGGTACAAAGAAATCCAAGGTAGCACGTGCCTCGCGTAATAAATGTGCTATGCCAACAGTTAGCCGAAAGAGTACACTGGCAGTAATGCAAACACTGACGGCAAGCTGTGCAGAACTGGTCCGAGTGCTTCGATGCCTCGACAACCATAGTTCTTAAAACCCCCCTATTGCTTGGGCGCTGTCGCACACGAACCAGGCCAGGGGAAAACATTATGGTGACAGATTCATGTGAGCTGTGTAGCTACAAACATAAAGTGAGTCTAACTTACAAGCAACCTTCCACTTATGACCTAAGCATGTCTCATGCACGGGGATTGAGTCGGAGGATGCATTTTTCACATCTACGCTCATGTGCCCAGCTCGACTGTGCGTGTGAAGTGGTCTTAAATGTGAATATCTCTTCCCATGACTTACGGAACGTGATTTCTCACAAACATAAGGCACTGAGTTAATTGGATGAACCTCATAGTCATCACAATGAATCTCATTTATGAGAGTTATGACTAAGTCTTCAGTTGTCTCTCGAGTAGCAGAAATCGAGAAGCTATTTGACCAGAGCACCCCTAAAAGCACAGCACCTCAGAGCGCCCCTACAGCACAGCACTCCAGAGCATCCCTAAAGCGTAGCATTTTCAAGTGCCCCTAAAGTGCAACACTTCCATCTGCCCCTAAAGTGCAACTCCTCAGAGCTCCCAAAAGTGCAGCTCCAAGAGCATTATCTCATCACCTCTATATTTATAGCATGATGAATACGTGTTAGAAGATAGTAAATGACAGTTATCAAGTTGTCAGTTCTCAGATAGCAGTTGGCAAATGTCAGTGCAAAGCATGTCTTCCAAACACAACTTAAAAAGCCGGGACGTTTCAAAAAGTACAGCATCAGTGATGTACAGAAGCGCAGCTTCAGTGATATCCAGAAGCACAGCCTCTGTGATGTCCAAAAGTACAGCTTCAATTATGTTAAGAAGCGTAGCCTCAGCGATGTTTGCCGCACAACTCACTCATAATATGCCACTTGTCCACGTGGTTATTAGGGCAATCGTATCTCTTTAGATACTACCAAATCTAGTTTGTTTAAACTGTACCTCTTTAGATACAACTAAATCCAGTTTGTTCAAACTACCACTCTTTCGATATGATCAATATTTATTCAATTTAAACTAAAAGTGATCTTCGAGCAGTATGAACACGCCACGTGTCGCTGACTCGGTCATGTTGATAAATGGGTGCTAACCATCCAATATCTCAGCAATAAGAGAATTCTAAGAAATGTCAACTGTTAGCTCAACAACAGCCCCCATAGTATGATTACAATAGATTCTCCTGAAATCTCATGCGCACAGCATGCCTGTACGCCAAAACCCCTGTGCACATCGTATACGTACATGCCTATAAATAGCCGCAGTCCTCCTTCATTCAGAATGCTTTGACTGCTTCTTGATTTGCAACCTAGATCACCACTCACAATCATTTAGAGAGTTAGAGCAAGTTCGTTTCATCGTCAAATCATCAACGGAGTAAAGCAACCACCATATCGCTTAATCTCCATCGTTACACTTTCCCATAATCGAAAAACTGTACTTAGGTTTCTTGTTTAAGGATCTATTGTATTTTTCTTATTTGAAATTCAAAAGTTTTTCAACTTTTTGTTCATGGCAAACAACTCTGAGAACCTAGTTTTTTTTGAGGTATTTATACAGTTATACTCATAGGACTGTTGTTGATGCGTATTTATGCAGGATTCGTGTCTAATGGTCTCTCTTGTCGTTATATTTTATATTTCTTACCATGAAATCCTATGCTGATATAGCCTAACTTTATAGACTCATATTTTTCTTTCAGGTCAATTCAAGCATATATGTTATTGGGCTGCAGACAATATCACATATTATTCCTTCATGATATTTAATATTTATGTGGATTAAGATATATTAGTGATGATAGAGACTTCTACATAGTTAAAATATCTTATTTTGGAAAGCATATATGTATTAGAGTTGGGTCGGAGTACACATGATACGTAGCTTATCATTGCCACATATACTGGTCTTGAGTTTTTTAGGACGGGCGTAACATGGTTTTTGTGGTGGCCCGTGCAGGTCGAGATCATATCGTCTCAGTTATGTTATTGTACAAAGCGATCCTGCACTATGATTAAGTTTACATAGGATCTAAAAAAGTATAAATTGGATCTCACTCACAATTACTTTAAAAACTCTCCTTGAATTTGATTATCGCCCTTGAACTTCTTATTTGCACTCAATCGCTCCCTTAAATAACTACTTATTTTATTATTTCTCGTCTCTCTTTATTTCGGAGAGATGAAAACTCGTGCTTGGTTGTAATACAAGATCTTTATTAGACGATAGAGGTCGTGCCTGATGGAATGCTTTAGGAGAATACAATTACCAATATCTAGGAAAGGTTAGGATAAGCTCACCTAATAGATAACCAGACTAAAGTTGAGTAGGTAGCTTAGACCTTAACAAGAATAAATAACTTTAGCCATAAATAACTTAGAATCAGTTTGACTCGGCCTTTTGATTATATTACCCCACAAGTTTAGTATAACTGGGATTATACGTATATGTGAGTATCACCTAGCATAGCTATATAATTAAAATATGACAAAGGTATGGTAACTAGATGGTTAAGGGGTAGGACTCTTAGAGATATCAGGGTAGACATTCAAGATAGTTACATGCCCTATATATTCCATAAATACGTATTTTGATTTTGTGACCAGAGAAACATAAGAACACCCCTCTTAGATATGTCATGACCCGCTCCCGAATAATCAGATACGAGTCAGACATGCCCAGCCTATGTTATAGACTCAACGTATTAAGATGTACTAAGTATCTAAAGAACTTCACCAGATAAGATAAAATTCAAATCAAAGCATCTAATAAATTCCAGAGTTCATCAGAATACAATGATACAATGTCCAAAAGTAAAGTCTATTATACATATAAAACTAGATCTAGATGTCAGCAACAACTCCTAGGACTTCAGTCATAGTGTCATCCTGCTCAACTAAGGTCTCGGGCTTCTGTCCATACAAGGTAGAACATATAGCCTCAAGCTCACCTGCAACATATCCAGTCAGGAACGGAGCAAAGTATATTCTACAATAATGAAACAAGTACGACATGTAAACAAGTAAAAGAACAATGGAATAGGATGAACATGAATTGTAAATGCATAAACTACAATATGAAACATGTCATCAAAAGATCCTGACATGTGAATTTGAAATACATACTAAAATATATGACCGGCTGGATAAAGTCATGAATAAGAATAATAATATGGTATGTCTCAAATTTCACGTACTCAGGTGTGAGAGTTAGCTATCAACATGAATCCTAAGTTGGACTTTGGTCACACATCCGTAGTGTGATGGGAGAGCTCAACTACTTCGTAGGACTTCCGATCAAATAACACTCACAGGAAACCTTCATCAATAAAACCAAGTACACGAAGGACATACTAAAGAAGTTTGACTTCGACAATGCAAAGCCTATTGGCACGTCAATGGCTACATCAACTCGACCTTGATGAAAGTGGTAAGCTAGTCGACCAGCGTAAGTATCAAGGTATGATTTGTAATTTATTATATTTAACTGCTAGTCTTCCTGATATTATGTTTAGTGTTTGCGTCTGTGAACGATAAAAAGCTAAGGAATCACATTTATGCACCGTTTAAGAGTATCTTCCAATACCTTAAAGGAACTTCTACTGTCGGCTTATGGTATCCCAAAACTATATCGTTTGACCTAATCGGTTACTCGGATATTGATTTGGCTGGATGCAAAGTTGACAGTAAAAGTACCAACAGTACATGTTATTTTCTATGTACGGTTTAGTCTCTTGGTTTAGCAAGAAACAAAATTATTAGCATTATCAATAACTGAGGCTGAGTATATCGTCGCAGGATGTTGTTGTGCTCAAATTTTGTGGATAAAGCAAACTTTAGAGGACTATAATCTGTACTACACTAAGATTTCCAAATACTGTGATAACACTAGCACTATTAATCTGACTAAGAATCCGGTATGACATTCACTCACTAATCACATAGAAATACGTCACCACTTTTTACGTGGTCACCAACAACACGGGGATATTTGTCTAGAGTTTATTGAAACATATCATCAACTGGCAGATATATTCATAAAACCACTAACGAAGATCGTTTTAACTATTTGCGTCATGAGTTAGGAATTCATTTTTGGAATCATAATATGTAATGATTAATAAAAATACTTAAAACTTCAACACTTTTTTAATTGAAGTTATTTTGGGTACAAGCCGTAAGGGTCATTCTATCAACAAGGCATAAAAGCTTAAGCGACACGATGCCAACTGTCTTCGGACTACCACTACCTAGGATCCGACCCCTACAGCTAAGCCAAGATAATAGATATTAATTAATAAATTATAAGTTTTTAGGTAATTTTTATCAATCATTACTCAATATATGAACCAAAATTCAAGTGGCCGAATTCGGACTGAACTCAGACCGAGTTCGGACAAAACTCGAACCGAGTTCGGCCCGGACTTTGTGGGGACATATTATATATTCATCATATCGAAATATCAGCCCCCTCCATCATTTTCTTCTCCAAAACAGTCGTCCAAAGCCTCCAAAACCCTAATTTTCAAAACCCTAATTCCTAGAAAACCCCTTCTAAATCTTCCTAACCCAAAATTCTTCGGATCTAAGGCATTTTGAAGGCATTCTCTTCCATCCTTGATTATTCTTGAGGTATAATCTATTTTTTTCTCTCTCAAATTCATAATTGCACCTAGGGTGTTCAAGAGAAAGAAGTGTAGGGATGCTATCTAATCTTCTATTTTTGAACACAAACCCGTAATCTCTTTAGTCCCTCTCGTACTAATGACGATGAGGGTTATGATCCTATACTTTTTGTTTCACTAGAGAGATCTACCAATTGGTTTGATCATTTTTGTTTTCGGGAAATATGTCCGGGTAAAACGATTAATTTTACCATTTTTTGGAATATTTGAACACTTTCGAAAATTTAGGTCTTCATAAATTTTCAGAAGTTTCAAATCCAATTCACGAAAATATAGTTTCATATATTTTATTGCAACTTACAAGAATCTGACAACCGCATCCAATCATCAGTTAGCGAGAAGGAATTTGAATTCAATTCTGCTAACTTCAGTGAATATTTTCAATTAAATGCCAAACAATGGTGACACTATCGACATTACAAAAGTTTAATTTTCTGACAGCATGACTCTTGAATCCTTCAAAGTCGTATTGTGTCATCCTGATCTGGTTCCTCCGAGATAGTTGTTCGCATGTAACTTGAACCAACATTTCTATGAGTTGTATCGCATCATTATTTCATCTCTTTTACCAAAGACGGGATCTACTGGCGAGATCAAGTATTTGGAGTTATCTGTGATGTAACACATTCACTTGGGATTTTCTTTCCCTTTTTTAGGACCAAGTTGGAACTCATGATCAACTGTCATAGGACAGGTCGTAACCTCTTATACCTTATGCATTTGACGACAATCTTCCAGAAATTTGTTATTTCTTTGGATTCTTGTCCTATCTCTGGAATGCCTTCAGAGCTCCTTAGGTCTAGGAGATTTCCACATCCTCCTGTGATGCTCCACCTCCACCTCCTCCAGCTCCATTTGTAGACACAGTAGACGCTCCAGCTGATCCAGCCCCTGCAGCCCCGAATAATACTATTGACGAGCTGTATTAGTGATTTGATGCTTTTGTCACTCTTCAGGGATAGCAGCGTCAGGCCAACCTGACTTGTTATAGTGACACCAAGTTCTGTCATATTTCTCAGGTTCAGATCATAAAAAAAGTCAAGGCAGACATTCAGTGGATGATGGTTCATCATCCTACTGCACCGATGACTATTATCCGTTACCCTGCCTTTGACGGACGAGACTCGATGAGGATCCTACCTCTATCTACTTTGACCTGATGACTCCCTATTTTGATCTGACCTGACCTCCAGCTGATGTCGCTGGTGGTACGGATAGTTGATTTGATGTTTTGGACTTAGTATTTTGTGGATCTCTCATATGATGATGATCTGTAGCAATACATTTTATTCTTATGCATTTTAGACTTTTACTTCAGTTGTAGTGACATTTTATTTTATGTGAGATGTTATTTTTCATATATTACTGCTACTGTTGATGTTCTTGTTTCATACTACTTGAGTTTTGATATTGACTTTTCATTTCTTATCATATGTGGTATCACAATATTTTTCTTTGTTGTCATTTGGCTCATAAATTGTGGGGGAGCCATATTTTGGTTACATGATAAAGGGGGAGATGGGCATACCAAAATCAAAATTTTCAAGATTCAGACACGTCAGGTATATTTTTAAAGTTTAATATTATATTGGTTATATTTTGGTATAGACTCAAAATTTATCAATTATTAAAATGGAAAAGATTGTTGGCCCACTGTTAATGATCATACCTGATTTTGATAATCAATATCAACTTTGGTCGATACATAAAATATATATATAGTTATAGGTTTCAAGCCAGAATGTCAGCACCTACTGCTACAAGATACAAACATCGTGTCGTCATCAAGAACCACGTCATCAAGAACCAAAAGTAATGGAATCAACATCAAGACTTTTACATATTTCTTCTGTATTTTATTTTTATTTGAGTCTAATAAAAATATGTAAGATTGATCAGGATCGGTACTGGCTTACTTATTCTCAGTCCACAAAAATATAGCTTATCCTATCCATAAATTTCTATCCAAAAGTCTACAATCAAAAATAGCCCAAAACCCAACAATTAGCCCAAAACAATTCTCTTAGAATTCTGGCAGAACTCCACCCGAGTTCGGTCAGCGTAGTTTCAACCTATTTTTGAATTGCCTGATTATTTGTATCCAATGTTCGAATGCGAGATTTTTACATCCGAACTCTACCCAAATTTGGTTCATAAAAATTATATAAATAGAGAAAAACTTTTACATTTCCAAATCATCCAATCTCATTCTCTTCTCTATTCCTTTAAATATTTTCTATGAGCTACACTTTCAATAGCCTATACTACTCTTAGCCAAGCTAGTATTAGTTCTGTTCATTCTAGAGTTTGGTTTTGAAGAGTTGTATCGGAGGCTATTTTAGAAAATATTCCAGTTTTTAATCGCCTTCTGGAGTCGGTCGTACACTAGTCACCAAGCACGGTGTTGTTGAAGTTGGTCATGCACTTGTCCCCAAGCACGATGTTGTAAAAGTTGCAAGCACTCAGTTAAAGCTTGTGCCATAGTGGATTAACATCGAGCAGGAGTACTGGGGACTGGATTAGTCCTCTACGAGAGAAACTAGTATATATCGCTGTGTCACTGAGTTTGAATCTTCTTAACTCTTTACTTTTACTACAACTCACATACTGTTATTGTTCTGCTCTTACTAGCCATATTACATAATTTTTAATTTATGATTTTTACATCGCTGCACACTCATACTTTATTCTCCCCTTAGATGTGCTCAACGGTCATACACCATTCGCGTATCGTAGGGGCTGAGCCTTATCGAAAATGTGCTGGGGTGTTATGGGGGTGTCCTAGCATCAAGATGAAGGTGGTAAAAGGGTTGGTGGTAGTCAGGGAGATAGATTTCTTATGGTAAAAAGTGCAAAAATGAGAAAGTATGATAGGTGGCTCTCGGTTTGTACAGATTTTATATGTGTAATTCTTAAGAAAATATTAAGAGAGAGGTGTTTACGTAAAGGAGAGGGGGTTGGAAGGATTTATAATTTGGTTTGGTGGGACTTGGTTGCCTATTTTGAAAGATATACAAAGTTCTACCTTCTGGGATTTAAACCGAGTCCAAAATAGGAAAGTTGTTATTGAGTTGGTTTGAATTAGATTTGAACTAATTTGGTTGTACATTAATTCAAATAAATTAATCTAAAATATGTCTAATAGGTTAGGGTACCCTATAATAGGCTCCATCAGTCCCTAGTTGGACTAGTTTTTGGGTGGTAGAATTTTTGTGATCAATTTGAGTCCAATATATCTATAGTTTCGACTTGTGTGCCACTTAAAAATAAATAGCACATGGAAACCCTATTGAGCAGCTACCATTGGCATGTGTGTATTAGACTCAAAATAGATCAAAATTATATTTGGGTCAAAAAGTTTGGATCGGGTTTGGGCCTCAATTCGGAGTTGAAAAAAACATCGAAATTACGGCGAAGGATAAAATGACTACTTTAATCCCAAAGTTGTGTAAGAAATATGTAGTACAAGAGAACATGTTTAATTGGGACATGATATTCCAAAATGACTGTGGACTCGTCCAGAACACGAACATAGAACTTATTTCAAGGAATTGGTCAATGTTGTGCTTCAAAAATTAAAGCTACCGCAAAGTGCCTATATAGCCATAATTAAAAATAAAATATAGTTTAATATATAAAAATCATACAAAAAATAAAAAAATCATGGTACTTACAGATGGCCTGAGCTTTGAGTTACATAAGCTTATTGGAGCCATTGTACCTACTACCTACTCGGGAGTCCTTACAGCAATACGACACTTAGAGCGAGTCCATCGGAAGGAGGCCAGCCAAAAGCCTCCACATGCAACAGCACCGTCAGCTAGAGCACCCCAATGAGGACATTATAAAAGATGTACCGCCACACAGCAACAACCAAGAGAAATCCCGTATTAGATTCCCTAGCTTCCAACTTGTGAGTACTATGGAAGAACAGGCCATGTCCAAAAGGATTACCAACGAAGATTGAAGCAGTGTTTACATTGCGGCTCCGATCAGCACCATATCCAAACTTGTTCCGAAAAGCACAATGAAGGACTAGCACCATCATTACCAACTGAACCAGAAACACAAGTAGGATATCCACATGGACTGTTTCCCAACCAGGCTATGTAGTTTGCATAGGCTAGACAGCAGGTAGGAGCACAGTGACCGGGACAGGCCTTTGCCATGAATGTTAAAGGGGGAGTAGCAACACCAGAAAGGATTGAAGGTAACAATTTACAAGTGTTATGATAGAGACATTAAGTAGGAAATTAGTTATGATGGCTAGTAACTTGCTTAGATTAGAAAGGACCGTAAGAACATAGCACACCCCTTCAAATTAACCTAGTTACATTAGCATACCCTTTACCATTGTGAGTTAATTTAATTTCGAGGAAAAAATTCTAATGAGATTAGAATATAAACCCCCCAAAAAAAATTAAACTTTTTATTATTTATTTGTCCTAATAATAATATTTGGAAATTTTATATATTATTATGATTATTTAATATTAATAATATTTTAATGTTAACTATTACTATAAATACTCTTTATTGTAGCTTTGATTTTATGAGCACAATAATTATCAATTTGTCAAAACCAATTTCATATCCATGATCTAGACGAGTTTACCTTCATTTAGGCATATCACGTCCTACTCAAATTGTAACGCCCAAGTCCCAATATACGTAAGACTAGGAACATAAACATGTCAGCCATATAATAAATATATATAAGCTATAAATGCAGTATATAGATAGTCATGGCTCACTAAATCTCATCCACGGATAATAAAAAAATAAATAATTTATTAGATCAATTATGAAATTCATTGAGCAAGTTGATGGGTGGAGACAAATCTACTACCAAGCGATTAAATGAGAAGAAATAAATAATAAATAAAAGAATTTGACAATCGCAGCAGAGGATGACCCCAAGGGCAAGATATCTTTGATAGAAAAAGAGAAGGTCATGATTGTGGCTGTACTACTGCGAAAAGTCATGAACACCTATACATAGAGATATCTTCAGGCCCTTAAGAGGGATGTAACAAGATACATAATATCATGCCATATGATTGAATATAAACTGCTCAATAATAATTCGGATCGGGACACAGTCCAGTATTTTCTCATGGAAGCAGTGAATCACCCCTAGAACTAAATAAGGACAAGGGGTATACTATTTCGCAAAAAATACTATTCCATGTCCTGATTAGTTATAGGTACATAAATTATGTAGAATAGTACATATACCTAAATGGATAAAGGTCACCTAACCACTCTAGATGTAATGCAATCGAGAATAGTGCATGGTTACATGACCTCCAAGTCAAGTAAAAATAAACAGTTCTTTAGTACGAGTCTACAAACTATATACCATGTTTCAGTATCAAACGAGTCTATAGCATATATTCTACCTTTCGTTCCTTAGTAGCGAGCAAGTTTACGATAGATAGAGAGGTGGTCAAGATACAATTGTACTCTCCCCAACCAATGCCCTAACTCTAAAAACTACTAGTCTTCTAGCATGCAACCCTATTAGCAGTTATAACCTAGCGCTCGTCCTCCACGTATCGATAATCAGTAGATATACGGAGTTCTATATGCACCTCATGACTCGTAGCAAACATGTGTCGAGGCCAATAAATGCGGACAAACAAAAGTAGTCCCTTGATTCTAGGTCAAATGTGCATAAATTAAACAAAAGAAATGATATTATGACTAAACGGTTACTTGCAACAAAATATGACTAAGAAGCATAATTTATATTATAAAAAATAATAAAAAATAAATACATGCAATATGGTGAGCTAAAGTAAATAAATAGCAAATGTCAAGGAATCTTATCTGGTGGTGGTACGATAATCAGACATGTCTCAATTTGTCAAATAGCCATGTTCGCTATGAAGAGGTCCAAATTCGTAAGAGAATAGAGAATATGTGATTGGTCATGGTCAAGATTTGATAATCGAGGAATTCCTATAACAAATATCTAAAACTATTTTTGAAAACTATCATATTTAAAAACTTATTGTATTAGGCCGAATACTTCTAGATAACTATTTTAAATTATTTTTTAGGTCAAAACTATAATTAGACCCAAAATACTACAATAATATTATTAGATAAATAGCTTAAAAAGTGCAAAAAAATAGTTTAGAATTAAAACCCCAATTTTTGTTATATATAAATTTAGACTAAAAAGCCATAATTGTAACTACCATAAAATAATATAATAATATATTTTAGACTTCTAAACCAAATTTAAAAATAGATGTATGGCCAAAGCTCAAAACTATATTTAAATAAATGACATAACTTAAAATCCTACAATTAAAACCTATTTATAAAAATTTGACTTATATTTTCCTAAGCCCATGGCCCAGGGTCCAACATACCCATAGCCCAACTTTTTATCTATTGTTCTTAACCTTTAATAATAAATAAATTAAATAAATAAAGATATAGATAGGCAGAAGAAAAAGAGAGTAAGAGTAGAGAGAAACGAATAAAGAGAGAGAATGGAGAGGAGTCGAGAGAGGGAGAGAGAGCTAGTGATCGACAGAGACAAGATGAAGAG
Source organism: Iris pallida (assembly GCA_029216955.1). Lineage (NCBI taxonomy): Eukaryota > Viridiplantae > Streptophyta > Magnoliopsida > Asparagales > Iridaceae > Iris > Iris pallida. The sequence continues at coordinate 5,447,819 of JANAVB010023996.1, read as the reverse complement.
TGTGAAGGAATGAAGAGTGAGGCTCACCGGAGGGAACTCGGTACTGCTCCGACGGCGCTCAGGTTCAGTGTCAGCGGTTACAGTGGTGATGGCACATGGAAGCTTTGGAGGAGCACTGGAGGCATAATCCGATCGAGAGAGATGGTGGCAGGAGCCCAAGCTGTTGGAGTCCGTATGGATACGACCGTGGACGTTCTCGATCCTGCTGCTCAGCCGTGGGCGAGCGGTGCTCAGCATGGAGAAGAGATCACTGGATCCAGGTAGAGCAAATTAGGGCTATGCGAGGAAGCGGTCATCGACAATGGGAGAGGATGGCACGGGTGGTGAAGGCAGCCGGTGGCACGTCTGTGGAGAAAAGGTGCGGGTATAATTGCGGTGCTCAGATATGGTAGAACTTTTGCGGTGGAGATCATCGAAAACCGTAGGGGCGACTATCGCATGAAAAGGCGGCTAGGAAGAAGCTGTTGGAGGCTAGGGGACGGTAGTCTGGTCGGTTGGAGCGGCACGACACTCGAGGAGGAGCGGCACCGAGGGCTAGAAGGCGGAAAGATGACGTACAGCCGAGCTAGCTCAATGGTCGGGTATATTTGATGGATGTGCAGTCACAGTGGTCGGAGATGTGGTCAGGGAGTCGGGGTCGGCGTTGGTGGTGGTTGTGTTGGTGACCGGTTGGGTGGTGGAGAAGGAGTGGTCAGCTGGAGAGACATGGGATTGGTGGTCGAAGATGCCTGTGGTGATGGTGGTGGTGCAGCGGCTGAGGATGGTTGGTGTTCAATAGGGAGAGGGAGAGGCTGGTGGTGTTTGCCGGTGCTGCCGCAGATAGAGTTAGGGTTTGAGTTTTAACGTATTTGGGGATGGTGTCGGGTTGTGTCCGACACAAGGATGGTGTATCGTGTCCGAGTGTTGGACACGAAGATGCACGGTAGATGTAAAAGACATAACTTATTGAAAAAACATTTGGGGTCAGATCTGAGTCCGTCACGACTGACACATTATGATGGCGAAGACGGACACGGTGCACGGCACCAATTTAATGGAGATGAGATGATGGCTCTTTTTGGTTAGCTCGTTAAGAGTTGATTTTGGGGAAAAACAATAGCAAGGGTCCCCTATAAATAGGGTAGAGAAAATCCTAGTTAGATAAGGATCCAAATTACTAGAATCCCAACAGATAAAATAAATTTAAACTAAACAAATTTAAATAAAGTGAATCTAGCCTTAATCATCAATTAATAAATCACAATAATAATATAAATTACTAACAATATTTACTATTATCAAGTAGTGTAAATAATATCTAATAATTAATTAAAATATTTAGAACCCAACTAATCACTCTAATCCAAATCAAATATTTTGATAGCAATAATATAAACTAATATTTGATAATCATAAAACTAGTTAAAATAGTATTAGTACCAAAGTATTTTAATCAAATCTTAATGTAAAACTTAAATTTAAACAATTTTTTTTAAAATAAATCCATTTAATCTAATTAGTATTTAAATCAATCTTAATTTAAAATAATAGTTAATATTATCAGGAGTTGTTCTAAACCATCTCTAACAATTGTTAAGATGATTAAGATATATCTAGATAGATCCAAACTCTATTTGAAATAATAATCTTTTTATTTTAAAATAAAGATGGTTTTCTTTCATAATAATTCAACACACATTACCTTCTAAGATCAAAAATGAAATAAATAAAAACAATATTTTGAAGGCTAGTACAAAATGATATACTATATATATATATATATATATATATATATATATATATATATATATATATATATATATATATATATATATATATATATTCTCATGTCCAGGAGCAGCTCTCTCCCCTTCGTGCGTCCCCTCCCCCTGGGAAGCCCCTAGGGCTTCCCCAGGCGGCCCTCTTCTGGTGGTCCTGTTGTCCGCCGATGGGCCGCCAGTGGCCGGACGACTGCGTAGAGTTAGTAAGCCATTTCCTCCCCCACCATCTCCATCCTTCCGCCCCTCCCCCCATCTCACCAAGCTGTCCCTATTCCATGCTCCCCCCCCCGCTCCCACCAGCACCTGCTCAGGCTCTCTTTCCTTCCCCTCCTCTCGTCCACCTCCAGAACCCCTCTCTTTCGACCTTCGTCTACCACTCCGCCCCACCCGTCCCCTGCTCGTTTCCCAGTGACCCCCCTCCGCTCTCTTGCTCCATCCCTACCCCCTATCCCTCCCTCGCCAGCTCGATTCCCGGTACAGCTTTGGCCGGCTGGACGGCGCCCGAGTCTGTCCTCTTTCCTTCGCCCGGTCTGGATCCCCCCACCCCCTTCTCCTTTCCCGCTCCTATTCAAATTTTGAACGGAGCAGTCAACTCCTCAAGTTGGTCGCCCACCTGCTCTGCAGGCCATGGGCACACTTCTGTCAACTCCTCGGGATGGTCGCCCACCTGCTGTGCAGGCCATGGGAACCCCCCCCCCCCCCCCCCCCGTCTGGCCCCACGTGGATTGCCCCGGCTTTTCCTCTCATATGGTGGACCACCCTCGTTCAGACTCTGTTTCACGCTCCCTCCACCTCTACGCGGGAGCTCCAAGTGGGTCCCATCCTTCCCAAACTTTTTATGTGCGTGACCCCTATTCACACACCCATTCAGCTCTAACCCAGTCCCGCTACGCAGGTGTCCCGGGTGGGCCAACCACTCACAAGCCTCTTATACGCGTGATCCCTCCTCTCACTCCCTTTACGCTCAAGACTTGTCCCGTATGCCATCTTCTTACTACGCGGCTCGCTCGGAAGGGACCCACCCCGTCCCAAGTGTTTACGTACGCCCTCCCTCCTCTTCTTCCTTTTACTCTCCCGCCCCTACCTAGTCAGTGGCTCTTTAGGGAGGATTTCCCTATGCATCCCCCCCTTTACGCTCAGTCTAGGGTCGCATATTCTTTGGGAGGGGCCCACTCAGTCCCTTACGCTCTCGCGGGGCCCTCTGGCATTCCTCCATCCGTATCCAGGGGTACCGGCTCCGCTTCGCTCGCTGCAGCCGAGCATCTACCAATCGGGCCCCTTTCGGCCGTTCCTTCCTTCTTGATTCCTCGGATCATCTCCGACCCTCCACCTCCGGTGATCCTAACCCAGACGCCCTCTACAGCTCCTCGACGCTTACTACCCCCCCCGGCCCCCAGGACGTCCCCAGGGGCTTCACCCCTGACCGTCCCCGCCATCATCACCTCCTCCGTCACCACCTCAATCGCTCTCCCCTCATCTCCCAGCTCATTCCCTGGCGCAGGTGGGAGCGCGGACCCCTACGCGGCGGTCCCTAACTTTGGTACGCAGGCGGAGCCTCCCATTGCTCTCGTTGTGGCCCCCCCTCCAGCTCTGTCAGGCCGGTAGCAGCTCCTCCCCCTTCCCTAAGTGTGCCCACCCCCAGGCCAGCCCTTCGGCCCTCTCTCCTAGCTCCGGGCTGAGCCCACCCCCCTTCGTTCCCCTCCCTCAGGTGGAGAGGTTCTTATCCCAATTCCAGCGGGTAGAGCCCAGGCGTCCTTTGCCGTCGCGCTCCGCCCGGACCTGGCTAAGGCTAAGAGTCTCATACTCCCAGCTGTCAACCTACCGGACATTGAGTACCCCCAGGAATCCCCAGTACCTTTGGTTCTGTTCTCAGTAGTGGAAGTGTCTTCTCTATCAACCTCCTTTCCCCATATATTTATCCTTAAATTCTCGACCGGCCGTCCAAAACTTTCCAGGGTGCAGGAGATGATTGCCAGTTGGAGACTCCTAGCAGATTACCGAGTGGCACCCCTCGACCCCAAACATATCCTACTACACCTATCATCCGAGGTTGACCATAGGACCGTATGGTCGAAAGGCACTTGCAGAATTGACTCCCACCAGATGAAGATCATCAAGTGGTCAACAGATTTTAGGACCAAAGAAGACTCAGCTCAGGTCGCTGCCTGGGTTACCCTGCCCAACCTATCCCTCATATGTTTTGTCCCAACAGCTCTAAGACGGATCGCCAACTCCATTGGTACTTATATGGCAACAGCTTCCGAGACTAGCAACCTCACCAAGGTACACTATGCCAAGATCTGTGTCACTACCAAAATTTATCGATTTAGCGACGGCCCTATCCGTCGCCAATCCGACGGTAATTACGATTAGCGACCGATAACCGATGAATTTTGGCCAAAAAATCCGTCGGCAATCAGCTCGTCGCTAATAACGGTCCGTCGCTACGTAGTCGTGAAGCGACCGTTAACCGACGTATTGTCGACGTCAAAATACGAAGCTTTAGCGACACGTTTCCGACGGACTGTCGTCTATTTCAACTGTTAAGTACTGAACTATGCAGACAATAGCAACGTACAATTTCGTCGGTAAACCATCGTAATAGCGTATCAGAGCGTATCGTTCTGTCGGTCATCCGTCGGTATTCGTCAGTAACTAACGACGGATTAGCGACGGCCTACTGACGGACTATCCATCGATCAGGTTCTGGAAATGCTTGGCATTTTCAGTATCATGGCGACGGAAGAAAAGTCGCTATGCCGTCGATGTGGTGACGTCGTAGCGACGGCTTAGCGACTATTCTTCCGTCGCCATGGTTCTAGAAATGTCAGGCATTTCCAGAACCATGTCGACGGATAGTCCGTCGCTACGCAGTCGCTAGAGCGAGCGACTGCGTAGCGGCTGATTATCAGTCGCCCTGGCGACGGACAGGCCGTCGCTATTCCGTCGAAGTTTATACCACCAGAACCTTGCCGATGGATAATCCGTCGAGCATCTGTCGCTACCTGGAAACACTTTAGAAACTTCAGATAGCGACGGCCAATCCGTCGAAAAACCGTCGACAACTGGGACTATCCGTCGCTAAACGGTCACTAGTCCGTCGCTAACTGAGTTTTTTGGGAAAAACAATTGCAGCACTTTCCCTGTTGACAAATATATGCATAAACCAAACCAATATATAATACACACCAATTATCCAACAATCACACAGACCCAATATATAATGCACACCAATTATCCAAGAATCACATAGACCAAATATGCACATACGAATTTAATGCACACCAATTATCCAAGAATCACAGACCAAACCAAATTAATAGAAAATAAATATCAATTATCCTAAAGAGTAACATAATATCCGGTATTATAAGCCGATTATAGCACAATTAATCCAAAGCTCTCACAAATAATCTAAATTTTCTTAATACAACATTTTAAGGAGGAGGTCGATTGTCCGGTGGTGGTAATCCCATATGCGACCGACGAATATACTCCTCCACAAGGTATGCAGGCAAGCCGTCTTAGACACTGCTCAGAAGTCGGCGTAGTTGCTCTGCGGACATGAGATCCAGGAGTGACGTCACAGTCGTAGGCGGTACCACAGGGGCATCAGGGTTGAAAGAAAGATGGCCCACGGAAGACGGACCGACACCTGCAGTCGACGGACTAGTAGAAGACGGACGAGAACCATCAGCAGACATACCGGCAGCAGCAGACGGACCAGCAGCAACAGACGCAGGCGGAAAGTACGTGGCAAATTGCTCCCGTAAGGACGACACCACCTCGTGCAGCTACGTAAGCTGTGACCTAACATCATCGTCTGCCCGTGCCACGGGAGGAGGCGGTGTCGGTGGAAATCTCTGCGTCGCCATACGCAATGGCCCTAGGGAGGCGACTCCGTACAGGAACCCTTTCTTAAAGCCGCCGACTGTATCTACGAACAAGTCATTCCGAGCGGCCAAGGAAGAGGGCGTCCGGAAGGGCGTCGTTTCACCGACATCCTCGGCGTCGGTTAACTGAGCCCAACTAAGGGCCTCACGATACGCAGCCTATCAAATGAATGTGTTTATATTATAAGATTTACCTAAGTTGTAATCTAAATCCTATGTTTCACTAAGTTAAGTGTGAATCCTAAGTTTACCTAAGTTATAGTCCGAATACTTTTAATTCTAACGTTAATCTCATAAACATAAGTACTTACATCAGTCTCCTTGGCCCTCTCGTCGACGAAGCTCCCGTCCTTCCGTCTTTTGTGCGTATGTTGGAACACGTCGTGCATGGTGACCGAGTTTGGCGCCCTTCCCTCCTTCACCGCCCGGTGGGCCTGCATACAAAATTTTCGTAGAAACTAATTAACTCCTTTAATTAATAATACCTAATTCGATAGTGAAATAAATTTACGGTTGCTCACCAGATCTGCAAGTGTCGCTGCGTGGGACCTTGATCCCCCCGTATGAAGGCCCGCGGCAGATCGACTAACCTTCGCCTTCTCCGATTTCTCCTTGTACGCAGGGGTATCCATCATGCCTAAGAGGTCCTCATAATACTCCTGCCGGATCCAATTCGGCCTCGTATGCCCCATTTTTAGGTCATGAATCATATCCCGTATCTTCTTCGAGCAAGCGCTTTTGTAGGTCCTACGGATCCCCTCCTCGCGATGGGGGGGCCACCAGTACGTTGTCTAACACAGAAAATCAATTATCACATAATTTAAAAAATGGTTGATTAAAGAATCACATAGACTTAACCAAAAGATATAGATATATACCCTCAACTCATCGAGCTAGACGTACTGCACGTTTGGGGGCACCGACGAAAAGTTGAGGTAGGGACCGTGGAAGTTAGCCCTGATAATTTCTCCAAGGGCCCTGCCAACATTAAACGAAAAAAACCTTCAAAGAAGAAACGACTAGATTATTAACTTGAATAAATGAAAGAAATTTAATAAATTAACTTAAATTTACTTACGAGGTCCCCGCGGGCTATAGCTCTCGTCAGAACTCGCCTCTCGGCCTCTCTGGTGCCGTCGGAGGATCCGCGGGTCCGCGTATGTACTCCCCAGTAACCGGATGGAACCGAGTATAGGGGTACTCCGGGGCCCACTGTGCAGTAACTGGGGCATCCCCTGGTGGATCCGCTGGTGGTGGTTCCGATAGCGGAACGGATTCGCTAGCAGATCCGGACTCATGCCTCGATGAAGTGGTCGATCGAGGGCGGGATGCGTCTGTGTCCGGGGTACTCTCCGGGTCGGGCTCGCTCGATGGGGTCACATCCCAAGAACTTTGAATGCGACCACGACCACCAGCACTAGTACGACCACGACCACGACCCGCACCACCACCACCACCACCACGACCAGCACCACGACCACGGCCATCCATCATGACCTGTAAATAGAACACATAAACATAATTAACAATATAAAAGTATAAATGGATATAAAAAACTAAACTAAAATATACATACCACCAGTAAGGAGACGACTGCCGCCGCGACGAAAAAGACTAGGAGTGCCATCTGCAATAAGTAAATAATCGAATGAAAAAAAATATTAATTCACGTAATTGCTTTTATGAGGTCAAACTTAATTTACGTAATTGAAAGTGTTTTTAATATACAATAATATGTAACCTAATCATCGTCTTCGTTCTCATCCTCGGCCTCGTCTTCATCATCATCCTCCTCATCCTCATCCTCATCCTTATCTTTATCGTTGATTTCATCTGTATCCTCATCCCCATCAAATTCTTCTTCTTCTTCTTCTTCTTCTTCTTCTTCTTCTTCTTCTTCTTCTTCTTCTTCTTCTTCTTCTGCCTTAAAATTTGGGACAAGACGCCTCTTTCTCCCCTGGTTGACAGCTAAGTCTTGTGTATCAACCTCTTCCTCCCCTCTATTTTCCTCAATAATATCTTCAACATCCATTGTATCTGAGTATTGTCCCAAGTATTGGGACTTTTCGATCTGGTCCTCTTGGTATGCTGGGTCTCCAAAGTTGAATGTATTTCTAGATTTAATCTTGCATACTGCCCACCAGTCAAATCGATCTCTATGATGCCTTGGGTAGCTTGTATAGTAGACTTGAACAGCCTGATTTGCTATCGCAAATGTATCGGACCCTCTATACCTCCTGCGATGATTTATATCGACGAATCTAAATTGTTTATCGATTCTCCAACCGATATTTGGTGTCGTATCGAACCACTCACATTTGAACATCACAATATGTATATCATATGGGCCAGTATATTGTAAATCTACAATATCCCGAAGCACTCCATAATAGTCAAAGTCCGGCTCGTCATCATAGATGGTGCCTCTTATGCAAACACCGGAATCCTTGATATTGATGCCGTCATTGATAAATTTGACATTTATAGCATTCTGAGTTAACTTAAACTTGAAGCCATTAACGACATAGCCTGGCCAAGTCTTTATTTGCTTCTTCGGTCCCAGTGCCAGATAACGAACACTCTCATGAGTGAGTGTTGTTTCAGGCAATAAAACCTGTAAACAAATATTTATAATTTAAATGTTTCAGATTATATATTAATAATCTCAATTATAATCACAGTTACTTACGTATTTGCGAAACCATGACGGAAATGTACAATCAACCTCTCTTTGAAGTCCCTCATCGGTAATATCGGGTCTCCTCATTTTGATTTTATCTCTAAATACACTATTAGAGAAAATAAGAATATATAAGTGTAGTCACTTACTTCATCAAATTCGAGATTATAACGAGTGTAAGTGTACTGACTTACTTCTCCAAATCTCTCACTTCTTGTATGTCACAGTTTAACAAGACATAACGGTGAGCGGCATCATACTCGTCGTCTGTCAACCACCGTCTTTTACTAACCCCAACAGGCTTGCCCCTTACATTGAATCTTCCTCCATCCTCAACGTCCTCGTCATTCCTTTGAGGTCTATTTCAATTTCTTTTAAAATGAGTATCGAAATAAATGGAGCAGAATTTTGACACCTCTTCGATAAGATATGCTTCGCATATCGAAGCCTCTATATGAGCTTTGTTGCCAACTTTCTTCTTTAGATTGTGTAGGTATCTAGAGAGACAAATTATCTTGAGAATTAAGAAAGAATTTTAAAACCCACTAAAATTCAGCTTAAATTATATCGATATTTATGTACCTTTCAAATGGGTACATCCATCGATAATGAACAGATGCACCGACACGGGCTTCGTATGCTAGATGAATCGGTAGATGCTCCATGCGGTCGAAGAAGCCAGGAGGAAATATTTTCTCCAACTTGCAAATTGTTAAGATAATCTTCTCTTCAAGTTCAACCATGTGTTGCACAGTCAACTTAGTTGAACAAATATCCCTAAAAAATATTGATAGTTCGGCCAACGGAACCCATACAGCAGAAGGCAACAACTCTTTCAAAGCAATGGACAGTTATCTTTCCATAAACACGTGGCAGTCATGACTCTTTATTCCCGTTAGCTTGCGTTCATTGAGGTCAACGCATCTAGACAAATTCGACACATAGCCGTCGGAAAATCTTAAAGTAGATACCCACTTGCAGATTATTAATCTATCTTCCTTACTCAATGTGTATTGTGCTATCGGCTTACTTAATTGTCCAGCAGCTCCCCTTTGTATCAAGTTCAGATAAGGACGCTTGCATATCTCGGCAATGCCTTGTCTTGCTTTTGGATTGTCCTTCGTCTTTCCTTTAATGTCCATGACGGTATTGAAGACATTATCGAACACATTCTTTTCGATATGCATAACATCAAGATTATGCCTTATAAGATTATCTTTCCAATAAGGCAAGTCCCAGAAGATACTCCGTTTGGTCCAGTTATGGGTTTGTCCGAACCCATCGACACGATTGTTCGATGGATCTTCCATTACAGTGGGCAAATCCTTTACATCTTCCCAAATATCGTATCCTGACAATCTGGCAGGCGGATGAGAAAATTCTTGTTTTCTAGCTCTGAATGCGTCCTTGTTCTTTCTCCAAGGATGACTCGCGGACAGAAATTGACGATGACAATCAAAGAAAGAAGTTTTTTCTCCATGCTTAAGGCGGAACGCCTTACTATTTTGCATGCATATCGGACAAGACAGGGTGCCGTGAGTACTCCATCCCGACAGCATACCGTATGCGGGAAAATCATTGATTGTCCACATCAGTGAAGCTCTCATCTGAAAGTTCTGTTTCCTGGAAATATCATACGTCGTGACGCCGATCTCCCACAGCTGTTTTAGCTCATCCACCAACGGCTGTAAATATATATCGATATTCTTCGTCGAATTTTTGGGACCCGGTATGATAGCTGTCAAGAACATATAAGGAGTCTTCATACACATCCATGGTGGCAGATTGTAAGGGGTCAGAATGACCGGCCAGCAGGAGTATTGAGATCCCGACTGTCCGAAAGGGGCGAATCCATCAGAACATATCCCCATGCGTACATTTCTGGGCTCTGCAGTATAATCTGGATGGCAAAAATAGAAATATTTCTACGCCTCTCTCATCCGAAGGATGTGACAATTCTCCATCGTCCTTTGTGCGTTCTTCGTTGTGCCACGTCATGTGTTCTGCTGTATTCTGAGACATATATATCCTCTGCAAGCGCTTCGTGATCGACAAGTAATGCATATAATTGTAAGGACGTCGTTTTCTAGTTGACTTTCCTTTTCCCCTGACTTCCTTGTAACGATCCGTATTACAAAAGCGGCAACTTTCTACATCCTCGTTCTCCTTGTAGTACAACATGCATCCGTTGCGACAACAATCTATCTTGTCCTACCCCAGTCCCAGTTGTCGGACCATCATCTTCGACTTGTAGAAGTTTTTTAGAAGCTCTTTTGATTCCTTCGGTAACACCTCCTTCATTAGTTGTGTAATCCGATCATAGCAAGTTTGTGGCAAGTTAAAATCGGACTTTATGTTCAACAACCGCATCGTCACTGACAGTACGGAATGTGGATCACAACCAGGATATAAAGAAGTTTCAGCATCCTGAAATATATCATAGAACTCCTTCGCCTCGGGATTAGGATCCTCCGGATCAAAATTAGGCCCTGCCGCGTCGTACACCATATCTCGTACAAGGTTCTGCACGTCTCCATAATCAACGGAGCATTCGTCGTCATCGACGACAAAATCCGCTGCAGCATTATCATCAAAAGGATAAGTAGCAGCATTCGCAACCTGTCTTTTGGCATATAGTTCACCTTGCGATGACCACAGGCCGTAATCACGTACGAAACCCTTACGGGTCAAATGATCTCTTACATTCACCACTTCTTCGTAACGTCTATTGCGACAATTACGACATGGACACTTGATTTTGTTACCGTCCATAAACTGAGCTTTGCTCATGGCATACTTAAGAAACACTTCCACGCCTGCCTGAAAATCGTCACTCACACCTATTCTGCTCTCATGTTGTCGTTTGTACATCCATGTACGATCAACGAAATAACGATCCATCACAGATTAGATGTAAAAATCTGTATAGTAAGACAAACTAAACAGAATTAGTATATAATCATGTAACTGGTGGATCCGCTAGTATTCTAGCTCGAGAAGAGAAAAATCTAAATACAGTTGTTACTAATAGTTCTATACTGATAGTGCGATACCGATACCGATAGTTCGATACCGATAGTTCGGTACCGATAGTGCGATACCGATACCGATACCGATAGTGCGATACCGATACCGGTACCGATAGTTCGATACCGATAGCATGGTTTAAAGTATCGGCCGATACCGATAGTGCGATACTGATACCGATAGTTCGATACCGATAGTGCGATACCGATACCGATACCGATACCGATAGTGCAATACCGATACCGGTAGTTCGATACCGATAGCATGGTTTAAAGTATCGGCCGATACCGATCCGATACGGCCGATACCGATACGGTTTGGCATGTTCCGATCCGATACCGACCGATACCAAATATTGACTGATACCGACATTGGGGGTCTTTGTTCCGTTCAATTCGGCAAAACCAATCGGTAAGGGTGACTACTATTTCATATAATTTCAAAACTACTAAGAAATAACGCTGAAATACTTAAAATTATGCCTAAATGTATAAAATATATGTTTTTAAATATAAATAATTTATTAATAATTATTTGTTTTCTGATACCAAAGTCCGATACTCCGATACGATACCGCCGATACTACCGATATCGCCGATACCAATACTCATAGGAATAGTCCAAAACCGATTTCGATACCGATATTGTGAACCTTGTCCTTATTATCTAGCAAGCACTACCTTAGTCTAGTCACACTAGCATTAATTACCTATAATTCCTACCATGTCTACAATCACATATTACACCCCAAGCCGTGGCATGGTAGGCCTGCCTTTCATTCGTTACATTACCGTGACCGATACCGACATTGGCATTGTCCTTGACACAATGAACATATACACCATGAACCCAAACTCCATATTCACATTTACAAATCCAAACACCACCAAAGTAATGGATAACACCCAATATGGATAACACATTATTTAGCCAATATATAAGCTCTGATGAATTTGATAAGCAAAGCCCCCCGCCGCCCCCGACCAAAGCCCGCCGCCCCAAGCCCGCCATCCAGCCCCCGACGCCCCCACCCCAAGCCCGCCGCCCAGCCCCCGATGCCCCCGCCCAAGCCCGCCGCCCAGCCCCCGACGCCCGCCGCCCCAAGCCCGCCGCCCAGTCCCCGACGCCCCTGCCCCAAGCCCACCGCCCAGCCCCCGACGCCCCCGCCCCAAGCCCGCCGCCCAGCCCCCGAAGCCCCCGCCCCAAGCCCAACGCCCAGCCCCCGACGCCCCCGTCCCAAGCCCGCCGCCCAGCCTACAACGCCCCCGCCCAAAACCAGCCGCCCAGCCCCGACGCCCCCGCCCCAAGCCCGCCGCCCAGTCCCCGATGCCCCCGCCCCAAGCCCGAATGTCCCCAAGCCCGCCGCCCCCGCTGCCCCTACGTCGACAAACCGCGACACACACACACAGAGAGAGAGAGAGAGAGAGAGAGGAGATTACCTTCGGGAGAGAGAGATGAGAGGACGCCGACGCCGTTCACCGAAGTCGCGCGCGAGAGAGAGAGAGAGAGAGAAAGAGAGAGTGAGAGAGGAGAGAGATTGAATTTGGGGGAAATGCGAAAAGTTCCCTCCGCCTTTTCATTTAAGTCTATAACGTAAATTTAGCGACGGAATAGCAACGGCTAATAATCCGTCGCCAATTAGTCGCTATTATTGATTATCCGACGGAATATCCGTCACTACGTAGTCGAAGAAATGTACCGCCAAATTCCTACACAATTTCTGCCAAATAATCGACTACGTAGCGACGACTGGACATCCGTCGCTATATTACCGACAGGCTAGCGACGGATATACGACCTTTCCTCACTTAAAATTAAAATAAAAAATGGCAAAGGCGTGTAGTCGGTACTCAGTCGCTGAGCGGCCACAAAGCCGTCGCTAACACCGACAGAAATTTACCGTCGCTAAATATTCGTCGCTAATTGAGTGTATTTTGGTAGTGTGTGGAATTTGACCTCACCTCCGAACCGTCCAACTTTATCACTATTGAGCTGGGCAATCAGACCCACAACCAACAAATCCTTTATGACAACCACATCTTGTTCTGCAACCACTGCCATTTAAGAGGCCACCATCCAAAGCACTGCCACCGTCTTCACCCGGAACTAAAGAAGAAATCGGCCAGGAATGACACCATCCCAGCAGTGGGAAGGACTCCCAAGCCACCCTTTCAACCACTTTCGAACTCACACACTCGATTCGAATCCAGCAATGACAAGTCGTATCAGAGAGAGCCCTCCAGCAATGCCTTGATCCCCTTCAACACCTGAGCTCTCACCCTCTCTAACCAATTCGACGTGCTCGAGTTGGCGGACAAGGTTTCCACATCAGAGATAGAACCCCAATAAGAAGAACGCGCTCTCACCAGGACCCAGGAGGATACCGACGCGTCCAAAGTCACCTCAGATGCTAACCATCACCGCACTAATGAAGTCTCTGTAGTACAAACCCTAGCAATCCTAGGGCTGAAACATGCTCAGAGAGGACAAGAAGACCGTGCTCTCACCAGGACCTAGGAGGACGCAGAGGTGACCAATGTCACCTCAGTTGCTGACCAACATCGCACAAATAAAGACTCTGTAGAAGAAGCCCTAGCAATCTTAGGGCCGGAACAGGCTCAACGAGGACTACAAGTTCTAGCCGCTGGTTATTCTCTACATCATACTATTCTGCGGATAGGTAGTGCTGACGACTCTATAATTATACCGCCGGAGCAGCCTATCCAGGACTCCGCCGAGGAATCACTTGGCATCCACCCGGATCCACATGAGCAAGCTATTAGCGACCCCCCATCCCGACAAAGGCAGGAGCATCTACTTCTGGGCCAACGTCAAACAAGGATCCACATAAACAACAATCATCCAAACCAGATCACCCGCCAAACGGAACAAAAAACCATCCCACAAAATCCTTAATGCTTAACATTCTATCCTGGAAGTCCGCGGCCTGGCGAACAAACCAACTCTTTGGAGAATAACCACCCTTCGGAAAGTCCACAAGATCGACATCCTCATTATTCTCGAACCCAAAATTCCTTCCAAAAGAATCAAATCTATCCAGCTGCAGCTGGGCCTCCCTACGGCCATAGCAGGCAGACACGACATTTGGATCCTCTACACGAAGGACGTCAACATAGGAGTCATCCAGGACGCCAGACAGGCCCTCTCCTGCTGGTTCGAACATCCTATGATCCCAGAGTGCGCCATTACCTCAGTGGTTCACGGCAGCTACGATATGGTAGAGCGAAAACACCTTTGGAACAACCTTCTTGATATCCATCTCCATCACAGCAATACACCGTGGCTCTGCATTGGAGACTTTAATACGATTACCTGCAGAAAGGATAAAATCAGTGGTCGCCCTCCTCCCTTGTCGTCCATGTAAGATTTCAACAACTTCATATTCAACGTCCATCTAGCATCCATCCAGTTCACCGGCAACGCCTTCACCTGGTGCAACATGCAGGAAGGCGACCGCCGTCAATACTCCCGGCTGGACAGAGGTCTTGCGAACGCATTTTGGCACAGAATGGGGCTCAATACCAACCTATCCCACCCTCAATTCCATAAAATCGGACCACACCCCTCTATTGGTTGAGATTAACAACATTACTAATCCATTCAAAAAAATTCCAATTTTTCGATTTTTGGACTGAGCATCCATAATTCTTGGGCATCGTGGAGGAAGCATGGAATCGCGAGGACTCTCCCAACCCCCTCTCCCGGGTTAGTAACAAGCTCAAAGCTACTAGGAGAGCTCTTTCCCATTGGAGCAAACATGCGTATGGGGATATTTTTCAAGCTGTCCGGGTCGCAGAGGACGATGTCACCCACGCTGAAGCCAAGTTCGCATCGGACCGCTCTATTGCGGCCAGGAAAACTCTGAATCTTATCAAGGCCATGCTCAAATTCAGGATCAAAGTCGAGACTGAATTCTGGAAGCAGAAAGCGAGATTAAAATAGGATAGCAATGGGGATAAAAACTCTAAATACTTTCTTGCTTGCGTCAATGGCCGTAGACAGAAGCTATCGATTCATCATATTGCCAACGATAACGGGAACATCAGGACGGGCCAAAAGAGCATTCAAGCTGAGGCCACGAACTTCTATTCCAAACTCTTCTCCGAAGAGACGGTCCACAAAGACAACTCCTTCCTTGACCAAATACTCCTCCTCATTAACGCAATCGACAATGCCCAGTTAGAACGACCCCCCACTGCTCAGGAAGTGAAAGAGGCTGTGTGGGCACTGAACGAGCATAGTGTGCCAAGCCCGGACGGGTTTTCGGGGGGTTTCTTTCGCACGTGTTGGGATATCATCAAACTCGACATCACCAAAGCGGCTATCGCCTTCTTCGAAGGAGCAACTTACCCCAGAGCCATCTCTGGTGCCAAGCTGATCCTTATTCCTAAAAAAGACAAGCCAGAATCATTTCGAGATTTTCGACCCATCAGCCTCTGCACCTTCACCAACAAGATCATCTCCAAGATCATCACAACTAGGATGGTTGGTTTTCTCCCCAAGATCATATCAGAGGAGCAAAGCGGGTTTGTTCGTGGGAGAAACATCTAAGACAATATCAACCTGGCCCATGAGCTCATCACATGCATGAAATTCTCGGTAAGAGGAGGCAACATCATTGTCAAAATTGACATGGAAAAGTTTACGATAGACTGGATTAGCAATTCATGATCTGGGTTTTCAAGGCCTTCGGATTCTCGAAAAACTGGACCAACATTATTTGAAGATCCATTAGCAACTCATGGTTCTCTACAGTCATCAACGGCCAAACCGAAGGGTTTTTCAAATCAAAGCGTGGGGTTAGACAAGGCGACCCTCTATCCTCCACCGTTTTCATCATTGCAGCCGACGCCCTGAGCAAGAACCTTAACAACATGGTCAATACCCCATACTTCCAGCACTATCACACCTCCAACAGATGGCCTGTCATTATCCATCTGGCCTTCGTCGACGATCTACTCATCTTCTTATCCGGGGACGAAAGAACGGTAGAGGTGGTCCACAACACCCTGCAGAGGTACTTCGGGTGCTCTGGCCAGAAGATCAATCCCTCCAAGAGCGTCATCTACGCCCACCACAACATCAGGAGAGATCACGTTAGTAACCTCTCCAACTTAACTTCCTTTTCTGTTAACCATCCCCCGTTCAACTATCTCGGTTGCCCTCTTGTGTATGGGAAGTACAACTCTGACATCTTTGAAAACTTGATCACTAGAATCAGGAAGAAACTTGAAGGATGGCATAATGCTACCCTATCCCCTAGTGGCAAGATGATCCTCATCAACCACGTCCTCACCTCCATCCCTATCCACACTTTGGACGCTTGCTCCCCGCCCAAAAAATTTCTCTCCTCTATCGAACAAATCTTCTGTAATTTCTTTTGGGGGCATAGCAACGGCCAAGACAAGCACCACTGGGCCAGCTGGGAATCCATAGCTCATCCTACAATCGAGGGGGGTTGGGATTTCCCAAACTCTCTCACATCGTCAAAGCCTTCTCCATGAAATTGTGGTGGAAACTTCGCACGAGCGACAATCTATGGACCAGGTTTCTGAAGGCCAGGTACTTCAAGCACTCCCACCCTTCTATGGCTATTTCCAACAGCAGATCTTCGACGGCTTGGCGTCGTATCCTCATCGGCTATGACCTGGCGGAGCCAGCGATGAGACTACAATTGGGGGCGGGCGATTCAGATCCTTTCCTAGAGAGATGGGTAGGGGACAGCTTGACCCCGAACCTCGGGAAGACGCTGAGAGATAGTAGGATTAAAGACCTGTGGAACCCCTCCACAAACGAATGGAACTGGGATAAAATTTGGGATTGGTTCCTTAACGAAACAGCAAATATCATCTGTTGGTGCGGATTAAGTATCGGCAGCGAGGCCGACGCGATGAGGTGGTCTGTCGTAGCCTCGAGAGAATTCTTGGTACGATCTGCGAAAGATGCCGTTCAGGGGTCCGGTCATCCGCACCATCCCATTGCACCCTATTGGCAATCCTACATTCCAAAGAAGTGGTCATTCCTGATGTGGAGAGTCATCAGACTCAAACTGTCCACCGACGATATCCTCAACACCATCGGAATCAGCTTAGCCTCAGCCTGTACGTGCTGCTCCGAGCGACAGATTGAGACTATATACCACATCTTTTGCCAGGGTAACCTGCTTGGCAGTATCTGGAGGACCCTCAACCAGCTCTTCAG
Organism: Iris pallida; assembly: GCA_029216955.1. Taxonomy (NCBI): domain Eukaryota; kingdom Viridiplantae; phylum Streptophyta; class Magnoliopsida; order Asparagales; family Iridaceae; genus Iris; species Iris pallida. Next base: position 5,430,237 of record JANAVB010023996.1, on the reverse strand, counting down.
CATGGAGCAGAGTGGGGGACGCTTCCACGATCTCACGGTCCACTGGGGTTCAGCCTCCCATGGCCACCAGATCGTCGCAGCGGCCACCACGTGGGCTATTTGGAAGAATCGTAATAAGACGAGATACGAAGGGAACCAATACACAGCTGACCAGCTCATCAGAGAAATCTTCTGCCAATGCCGTAAAAGGAGCAAAGGGTGCTCCTACAGTCCGAGTTCATTCTGGTCGAAACTAGACCTCTAACTCCAGGCCTTCTTCGGGCTTGGTCGACCGTAGGTCTTGGGATGCTCTCCTGCCTATAGGCGTCTTACCTTCCGCTGCTCGGCCTAGCAGCCATTTTGTGGGCAGCATTTTCTATTTTTTCCTCCTCTTTTCTGGTTCGCGCGAGGCGCGTTTACTTGTATAGGCTTCGGCATTTTGCGCCTGATACATCAATGAAAGTTTCTTCTTCAAAAAAATAATATATATATATATATATATATATATATATATTATATATATATATATATATATATATATATATATATATTTATATATATACGAAAAAATCTAAATATTAGTATATGGATAAAGCTAAAATCATAATATATATACTATGTTTATACACTCAGTATATACCACAGTTATTCTAATTAAATAATAATAAAAATATAAAAAGGATAATTATTCCATTTACCGTAAAACTGAAGTATTTTTCAATTGGAATTGGATACCCAATCTCGACTCAACCTATCGACCCAATATATACTCTTGATCTGCTCGGAGCCTACTACACACATGCCACTAGTATCCCATTCAGTTGAGTTCACATGTACTACTTATACACAAAAGTCATAAAATACCTATTTTTGGGCTTTCAGAACTCATTTACCCAACCCTTCTTGAAACTAACCCAAACACTTGTGTTAGAGCCTATTCTTGTTTATCTTAGTCTACTAGGATGAATTTAGAACAATTTTTTATTGAAATTATTCCAGCCAATACATGTTTAAATCGAAGATTCAATCAATCAAATATTGTTATCCAACTTAGGAAACCAATGAATCCTTTGAGATACATTCATGAATATCTTTATATTGGACCACCAAAACCTACACTACCCAAACCCTAACCCTAGTATCTATCTAACCTTATATATTCCTCGGTAAAATTGCCACTACCTTTCCCATAATTTCTTAAAAATCGAGCACTACTTCAAGCCGCCCAACCCGCCAACCCTTCAAGCCGCCACCCCCTTTTCATCGACTTCTCGACCTCTATTTGACGTCCCACCATCTCTATGACGATACTAAGAGACCCCTATTAAACCCTTTCAAGCCCTATAGGAGTCTCATCTACTCATTTGTTCGGTACAGGGATAGACATAGAAGTTTTTCTCAACCGTAACAGAAAATCCGAACAAGCAAGCTGGTTGATTTTGCACCAGTGTTTTATCTATTTTTATTGATGAAATCATAAAAAATAACTTTATTATGCAACTCTGTTTGTCCTCTACCTTCCGTCAAAGCTGCAGCTCATAGATCACAACTATTTTTCTGTGGTGCAAGTTTTACAACAGGTTGTCGAGGGTGAATCTTGTTGGACATAGATGTTATCTATGCACCTTTGTGAAGCCCCATGATGTCTTCAAGACCCTTGGTGAGCACCCTAACATCCATTTTAAACCCCTCATTCATGTCCATAAATTTTTCTATAGGTTTTGTATGGATTTGTGGTCGAATCTTCGTATTTTTGTCGTTGTATTCCATTGAAACTTCGTAGTTTGATGTGTTCGTTGTTATGCAGACAATTGCCACGGTGTTTAAAATCATAAAATCTCATGATTTGATTTCTAAAAATTATTTATATATGTATATTATTTTAGAATAGTTAATTATTATTTTTATATAATTATATTTTTTTCGAACAACCCGAAAATTGATGATTTTGAGTGGCTAGTTGAACTTGTCAACTAGTTATTGTAATATCATGTAAATACTATGAATAGAATATGTTTACAAATTATTTATATTTTTATTCCAGAACTATTAAACATAAATTTTTAATAAAAATATAGTGGTAACATATTGCCAATAAGGGTTTGACTACCTAATAAGTTTATAGACTAGACTAGTTATATTAAAAACTAGTTTATAGATGATGGAAATATGGTTGGTGCACAATATGCTTTAGTATGGTAGTTGATTGATGGTTAAAAGTGTACTTGGAATTTGTGACAGAATGACTGGAGACACCAAAGATGGACCGTTGTATACACACTTGGAGCATACAAACAAGTATACCTTACCCTATGTATAATTTATTTTACATACATGCTTTCCACTATTTCTGTTGTATATGTCTCTTTCCTATTGTGTACTTTTTGCCTTATCATATTCTATTTTTATGTTTTACCATATCAACTGCCTGTCATTTGCATTTTATATACTTTCCTACTTATTTGTGTCAGCATCTTCTTATATACTTTGACTTGTTCCTTAGATCTTTTACGTTGTATTAGTACTTAGATATTGACCAATCTCGGTCGTTAGTATGCACCGTACTGTGACAGAGACTTACATAGATAGTTAGCATTCATCGTGTAGCTTTTTATAGTACCGTTAGCTTGTACTACAATTTTATCCGTGTAAACCCCCTCACCCAGAATTCCTACTTTTTTTATTGCTATCTAATATTCTACTTTACTTTGTGAAACCCTAACTAGATTGCGTGTGTGTAGTGTTGGCATTGCAGCTAGCATAGTTGGATTTTGGTACTATATACTGTTTACTTTGTATTTGTGTGTGTGTGTGTGTGTGTGTGTGTGTATATATATATATATATATATATATATATATATATATATATATATATATATATATATATATATATATATATATATATATATATTCTTTTTTTTGTGTGTGTATATATATATATATAAATATATATATATATATATATATATATATATATATATATATATATATATATATATATATATATATATATATATATTCTTTTTTTTCTTTTTTTTTTGTGTGTGTGTATATATATATATATATATATATATATATATATATATATATATATATATATATATATATGACTACCCCATTATATTATAGCATTTTTATACCCTTTTCTAGTAACTTTGTTATAAGTAGCACAACACTAGTTATTTTCTTCCAACAAAATTTGCATACATCACCTAGTTGAGCTCATCTACATTTATACCATTCATGTCCCACTAAAACACGTCTTCTTGTGATTCATTTTAATAGCACAACTTTTACATACAAAACCTAGCTCAATACTTTACCATTTTCCTATGTCTGTTTCAGTCGAAATGAGACACAAATACGATCCGAACCCTTCGTCCCAAAGGAGTGTCATGATCTAGACTAATTCTAGAACACTCATGTAGATTGTGTCCCACTCAAATGGACCCCTACACACTCCATAAACACCTATAAAGTACTAGGACATTTCTAGGAAAATTTGATCTAGCGAGCTACAGTAGTCTACCAGTGCATTGAAATACCCCGATACAAGAGCCCAATGGTACCCCAACTCGATCCTAACATATAGAAGACTTAGTTAGAAAAATTCTAGCAGCCTTAGACCAAGTTATTGGACTCAAATGGTTAGTAGATAGCAACATATATTTAGGTCAGTCCAAATATTATTATTAGTGATTGGGTGGTGTATGTGTTGAGTTTTAGCCCAAATAAATGGACCAATTGTATACCGAACCAAACATAATATAAAGGAGGGTTAATTAACCGCAACATAGATGCCTTAGTCTCAATTCTAGGAACATAAACAATTAAGTACATCAGTATATATATTGGGTCGGTCCATAGGTTATAGGTGGTGCATCCGCATAGTTTTAGCCCATAGATGTGAACCAAATGTTCACTAACCCAACACTAACTTATAGAGGACTTAACTAACCTAAACCTAGTGTTCTTAGACACCATTTGGACACCCAAACACTTGTGTACATCAGTGAATTGCTTTGTATAGTGGGCAGTGTAGTTAGCTGAATATAGGGAGTTATGGGTGGTTTTCTAGGTACTTCTAACTCCTCCCATCACCTAGAATTTAGGAACAACTCCCCCACAACCTCAATACAACATACACTACCTATCCAACCCATTTTCCTTCTACTTTCATCTCTATTACCCTCTCCAAAATAGTCCACAAGTGGCAGAAATTTCAGCAGCCTATTCGGTCAATTCTTCGACTTTAAAGCCTTCCCGGCGACCCTTCGGGTACTAGAAGCCATCAAGGATTAAGCCGAGAAGATAGCATAAGGCATGGGCTTGCTAGGAGATAGTATAGAATATGTTGTTTTCCTCTTCGAAACCCCTTCATAAAGCAAGCAGGCTGATTCAGAACTTCGGTTGGATTAGTTGGACTCAAATCCCATTTCATGTAAGTACATCTACGATATTGTTCCCAAATCTTGTAAACTAGTTGTAGGGCCCCAATGTAAACCTTACCAAATTTTGTGAAGAACTTAAGAAACCGTAAACCTATGTGTTAAAGTAGGAAAACCATGAAATTTGGCATGTAAATGATTGGATTTTAAGGTCTAAACTCAGCATATATTTTCTGAATATAAATGTTGTTTTGTCGCACACATGAGAGCAATGTATGCAAGTTTTCCTTACCGTAATTTTTGTACTTCTTGATAGTATATTAAACCATGTATTTAGGTATGTAAATCACGATTTAGTACATGAAAATTTTGGTTTTAAGACACTACAAATAGCCAACAAAATTCTGGAAATTAGCTTGCATATGTTGAACAATCGAGAAGGAAATTTGGGTAGTTTATGTTACAATTACATGTAGTATAGCCCTAGATTAATACCTATAGTATTGTAAATGTAATATGATTGATTTTCTAAGTTAAAAAGCTATTTATTTACTAATTTAATTCTGGCACAAATGGTATGTAAACTAGGTTATTTTATGTGACACTGAATGTACAAATTTAGCCTAGAAGGCCAAGTTTCATTGTAGAATTGGACCCCATATTTGTATAGATTAATGTCAACCTTCTAACCATGAAAATAGTTTTAAAATAATATTTATATATAAGTATTTTATATATGTGTATATATATATATATATATATATATATATATATATATATATATATTTTTTTTTTTTTTTTTTTAAATATATATATATTTAAAAAAATAATATTTTTTTTTTAAATATATATATATATATATATATATATATTTTATATATATATATATATATATATATATATATATATATAAATATATATATATATATATATATAAATATATATATATATATAAAATATATATATAATATATATTTATATATTTATATATTTATATATTTATATATTTATATATTTATATATTTATATATATGAACGTGTCTGATACAACCTAGAAAACCAATATTTAGACATAGTAAAGTTGTGACATTATATATGGATAAATATGACTTAAAAAATTATTTTTTAAAAATTTAGATTCTTAATTTAATTGTCATTATTATATTTTTATAATTTTATTTTAAGTTTAGATTATATGTTTTGTTATTTACTTTAGTTGGATTATAATAGAAAATTTTAATTTGTACAACCAAAGCCTCACCAAGTTTAATTTAGGACTTGTAGGTCGGTACAAAGTATAGGTTTATTTGATTATGATATTGGGGATTTATTTTTAAGTCTAATAGTCATGATATGAAATGGTTCAATAGAAGACCTTCGAAATAATCCTATGTCATACCAAAATTAGGAAAACCTATTAGGATTAACATATAGTATCTATGTATAAAGGATAAACCCATGAGACATATATGACATAATTTATATGAATATCTAAAGAATATATTGAATTCAAGACTATAAGGTTAGGTGACTCTTCTTTGGTTCTATTTCATTAGTCAGAACCTAACTTTAGCATTTAGTTTTTCTTGTTAGTATGATAGTCTAATGTCTTGTTGTTTATGTAAAGAATAGTTATACATTACACATAAATCATAACTTTAGATTAATAATTAATTCATTAGTATTTTAATTTAGTCTCTCGGGACATTTCTACTTTGGGTTTGTGATCAGGTTCACAGCTTTCTTTCTCAAGAACCCAAGCAAGCATACCTTGTCAATATGTACAATTTATCTACGCATGCTTGTCTCCTATGGTTACTTTTTATGTTATCATTTTCTATACTCTGTTTACTTGTCTATGCCCGTTGTACATATTCACTACACTTGTACTTATTTTTATACTTCATTTGTACAGATCATCGTATTAAGTGAGAGCTTGACTTGACCTAATTTTACTCGACTTGATCATTTGACTTGACCCTTCCGATACTAGGATTGGATATTTGACTTATTTTGACATGGGAGTTCCACGCAGGTGCTACGATAGAGATTTACTATAGATAGGGAGCTCCACATTGCACTACTCTTTATAGGACCGTAGGTACCAAACAGGGCTGCGGTCATACAATTCAGCTATTAGCCACTCTAAGCATCATAGTTCTATGATATGTATTATCTGGCTCTTATTACTTACAATGTACTCTCATTATTTATGTTGTTATTTTATAATTTTATTCTTATCTATTTCATGCATTTTACATAAACTGTACAATAGGCTTGAATATTATATATCTTGCTACGTCCCTCTGAGAACTTGGTAATTTTTCCAGAATTTACTGAGCAACTATTGTACATAGGAGGGTAGTTGGTGATGGCTTCTCTACGATTTCAGGTATATATTTAGTAGATATCTTCATTGTACTCCTTCGACATTATATTTATCTTTCATTACTTTATTATGCTGATATGGCCAAGTTTTGTAAGGCTTTATTCTTTTCAATGAGCTTGTTTGGACAATTATAATAGGGTCTGGTCTACTTTATTATATATTGTATTTTCTTGTTTGCTTGTAGGATCCAGTATGCTAGTGTTTAACCAACATTATTGCACTTAGTCTTACAAAAGATTTATTAACAGTGGATTGAGATATAAAATTATTCTAGTGATATAGAGATATAACTCCCTGACATAGACAGCGTATACGTATTCGAGTTGGACTAGAGTCTGCTTGATATGTAGCTAGCATGTATAACTATCCTAGTCATACATATTTTAGGACTGGGCATTACATATTTTTGTGGTGGCCCATACAAGTCAGAGCATATTGTCTCGATTACGTTATTGAACCGAGCGAGTCTACGCTAGGATGAAACTTGATAGGATTCTCAATCCACAACTGTATTGGCACTTGTTTTGGAATCTTTTTGTTCTTGAACTTCGTATTTTTGCACTCAACTATTTTTCTTTGCTATCGTGTATCATTGTTTCTCGTCCCTTCCTATTTCAAGAATGCTCATATTTTATAGAATTTAAAAGTATCTCTTAGGTAAATTGTGTAAATTAGTTGCTTAATATAAATTTGGTTGTATTGATAGATATGAGGGCTTTTGGATATATGCCATAGGTATATAGTGGTATTGAGTTTTAGCAACTTATATACAAAAGTTATGAAATTTTATGTCAACATGTGTTTTGATGGAGTAATGTGACCAAATATGGGTAAACGATCTCAAGGCATGAACAATATGTTTATTGGTGGTACACTAATGATTGAAATGACCGATGAAGATATTATGAATTTACAAACTTGAATGGGAGTGGATTCAATTTAGACCTTGAGGCAATTTTATAAAATATAACCTTGTGTTATGAAAGATTAAAGGATTCTAAGGTAGGTAGAAGTTGTTTTACCAAAGTCAAATTAGAAAAGGAAATTATATATATTCAAGGCGGAATACTTAGAAAGTGGTTGATAAGACAATCAAGTAAAATAAGTATAAGAGATTTTAGTTCTTTTTTACTTCCAGAATTTTCATAACAATATTATAGTTATTGAGTTAATGCACGAAAAAAAAATATTGGGGATAGAGATTTGACTTGAGGTGAAGAGAATCTTTAGGAATGAATTTAAAATTTGGAATATATATATATATATATATATATATATATATATATATATATATATATATATATATATATATATATATATATATATATAAAGATATATATATAAAGAGAGCAACTATATATATCTTTATATATATATATATATATATATATATATATATATATATATATATATATATGCAAATGACCTCTAGCCTAGTGGTTAAGAGAGATGCATGTGGCCCAAGTGGTCAGGAGTTCGAATCCCAATGGGAGCAATTCCAGAAACAATTTACCTGGTTCCAAAATATATATATATATATATATATATATATATATATATATATATATATATATATATATATATATATATATAAAGAGAGCAACTAGATATATTAAAAAGAGAGGGATGGTGCCAGGAGATAGCTCGAGCTACCTACAACAACTCCAACAACGGAAGGGCTCCCAAACGAAGAAAACAAAGAACAAAAAGCTGGAACGGGGAGAGAAAGCGGGCCACCAAAACAGTAGCCAAACCAGGGCTAACCCAGTGGATACAAAAAAGGAGGAAGAAAAGAGGTTGGGCTAATCCCCGAACCTAGAGCCCAGACAGGAAGAGGAGAGCCGGGGGCACCCCCAGACCCTCCCTACTCCATGGGACCAAAGCTGAAGGGGTCTTTGATGGTTGGCCGGTGAATTCTTGCACCGACTACTATTGGACCGTAAGTACCTGGGTGCAGCTGGCACCTTATCTTTCTCGCGTTTGGATGCAAGGAAAGCCTTATGGTTGAAATGCTCTTTGTTTCATATGCCTTTAGCAGCGTCGATAGCCTGTTCTACCTCCAACATTCTGGTCGGCATCGATGTTATGTAGTTCGGTTACTCGGCCATGGCTCTAATGACAGCATATTCCTTGATAGCCTCCTCCGAAGAGCTATCCGAGGCAATCTGATTGAAATAGTCTCACAGGTAAGGCGGATAATCCCTAATCTCAGCAAATACAGCAGAGATGCAGGTCACATCCGATGTTATATCCGGAGAGCTGCCGGGGGCTTCGTCTTCCTCTGTGTTCTTTTCAACTTCATCTGTATCAGCTTCAGCTTTGGTGATTTGAACTTCGAGATTCTCGTGCTCTATCACAGGATCGGTGGTTGGATCCTGAGTAACATCCGTGCGATTATAGTCTTGGGGGTCTTCGGAGAAATCTGCTGCGAGGATGTCGTATTTATTGGCGAGGTTTAGAGAAAGGGTTTTGGAGTGAGAGTTGATGCTCTTCTTCTTCTTGGGAGAGGTAGAGCTCCTTTGGGATAGATCTTGATCCCGTGAGCTCCCCGCACTACCATCAAAGCGCAGGTGAGCATTTGGAAGTGGCAGGAGAGGTGGTTTATGGCTATGAGTAGTCGTATATTTATATATATATATATATATATATATATATATATATATATATATATATATATATATATATGTTAGCATATATACATATATGTGTGTGTGTGTGTGTGTGTGTGTGTGCAACTACCACTCTATATATTATAGCCTTTTTATACCCTTTTCCAGTAACTTTGTTATAAGTAGCACAACACTAGTTATTTTTTGTTAGGCGTGTGCAGAAGCGTTTGCCAACCCACCTGATCAAAACCAACCCCCGTCTAATGGACACCAAGTACAAGATGAAAACAAGTATATAGCAGTGATGTACGTCACCTAGACAAATCCCAACCTTTAATAACTCACATGAAATTACAAGAGACAGAACTCACGTTGAACCCTTTGCCATAATAGGTTCAATCCCCTCACCACTCTCATGAAGAAAAACCGAAGATTATAATTAAGATCACTCACCAACCCGTAGAGATTAGATCTTCTTCTTCGATTACATCTTCTTCCTCCTTCTGTCTTGGATGGTGAAGTCCTAAGAGCAAAGTACGAACTTTCTCTTAGATTTTCTTGTGGACGAGCACCCGAAATCTCTACTTTGTGCTGTGCTTTATACCTCCACCCTCACCCCATATATATAGGATGAAAAAACTAATATTTTAGTCATAATAGGATTTCCTAAATAGGAGTAATTAAAATAGGAATCCTATTATGCCTAAAATACTCCATTAACATCATATTTTAGATCATTATAGGATTTTCCAAAATAACAATCCTACTATATCTAAAATAGCACAACACCAATTATGGACATCCATATTTAATCAAGCTAAATATTTAACAAGATTTGGATTCCACAAATAAGTTGTTACCAAATCCAGACTGGACTCCAACAATCTTTTCCTCCAGTCTGATGAGAGGGTGTTAACCCCATGGCTCCTCAATTAGACAACATGCATGTTGTCCCGTAAAAAAGTTCATACTCCCCCATGCCACTGATCTCCGATCCCCCGAGTAGCTTTGCATCTTCTTTCGTCTCCAGCTCTTCGACCGTCACGTCGATGCTAGCTGACATGCGTAGCACCTCCTGTACCACCGGGATCCTGCTGATATCAATGACACGGCCAAGACCGAAGTCCCTAATTATTAGCTTTACCGTAAGTCTCGGCTGCCTATCCCCGACTTTCGTCTTCTATCAAAAGTGTTAACTTTTCGACGAGCTTTTTTACCTTCGGCTGGCCCAACCAAGCGGACGGTGCGGTTCTCTGGAGATTCGAACTCCTAAACATGCCTACCTTCGTATCTGAACTTGAAGCTCCCCATACACATACGTCCTCGAGCAGAACATTACGTATTGTGCATACCATCGATGACCTACAGCTTCACGTGAATTGTATGAATAATGATGCTCCCGACTCAGATTGGATTTACTGTAAACCTTGATCTCTTTCCTAGCTTTGAACTGCTGAAGTCGACGTCGCTATGTGAAGATTTGGCAAAACATATATCGCCAAAACTGGATCCGTAGAGCAACCCCACCTGGAGATCGACCAACTGCTATAGGACTGACAGACTGACCCTCAATCTTTGACTCATCAGCATCCGTCACTTTGTCTCATTGAACCGAATCCTTCGTATCCCTCAAAGCATCTAGAATCACTCCTTAGCAAGTTTTCGACAATTCATCTTCTGTCGAACACCCCTCGAGCCTCCATCCGATGTCTGTGGCCTGCCTGTATAGTTCAGCAGGTTGAGCATGTACATGCCACAATACAAATCTCTTCGAGCTAGCTATTGGGAACCCTTCGCAAGCATCCAATCTTTGTCCCCAAATGGACTGCGACAGCCATCATCTGCCAGCCTTCCTACAGAAACCAAGTTGTAGCACAAACTTGGTACATGTCACACATCCCTGAGGACAAGCTTCTCAGTAAACTCCATCATCAAGTGTACATCATCAATGCCTACAACTGCAGCCGTCCCCTTGTCGTCCATCTTCACACGTCTAAACCTACCATCGCGATATGACGTAAAGATCCTCTTATATGGAGTGGCATGGTACGATGCCTCCGTATCCATTATTTAGTCGCCATCATGACATATGACACAAGGTTCCTCTGTGTCGGTCACTGCAATAATGATATCTCCAAACGACGTTAGATCATTCTGATCGTCCTTGCCTTTGGCCTTCTCAGCTTTGTGCTTCAGACAGTTCTTCTTGATATGACTAATTTTCCCATAATTATAGTATCCCTCCTTGCGATTCACAATCGCAAGATCCCGAAAACTCTTCTTATGTCCTTGCTTGTGACTTGGGTCTTCCCTTCCCATAGGAAGCCATTAGAGCGGTCTTCTGCGATGATTCCACTTGCTTGCACCGGACCTCCTCAATAAATAAGCTACTTTTGACTGCCTCAATCGTGACAACTCCATCAGGCACAAAGTTGCCTATCGACACCACCAATGTCTCCCAGCTTTCCGACAGAGAACTCAACAGCAGTAGGGCCTAAAGCTCATCATCAATCACCATCTTCATCGCAGACAGCTAATTGATGATACCCTAAACCTCGTTAAGATATTGTGCCACCGAGGCACCCTCCGTGTACTTCAAGTTGACGAGTTGGCGAATAAAAAATGCTTTATTGATAGCCGTTTTTCTTTCGTATAATGAATGTAGCTTCTCCCATAATGCTTTTTTCGAACTCTCCATGGATACGTGGTGAAACACCGAGTCGTCTATCCATTAGCGGATGAATCCAACGACTTTCCAATACATTCGTTTCCAGTCTTCAATAGCTTTGACCGATGGCTTTGTACTGTCGCCCTCCAATAGAACATGCAAGTTCTTGTACCAGAGTAGATCTTCTATCATTGGCTTCTAAATTACACATTTCCTTCATGTGATGGTGATCATACGAGTATTCATCTGCTCCATAGACATGGTTGCCAGAACCTCCAAAGTTCTAATACCAATTATTGGACACGTACGGAAGCGTTTGCCAACCCACCTAATCAAAATAAACCCCCATCTAACGGACACTAAGTACAAGATGAAGACAAGTATATGGCGGTGACGTACGTCACCTGGACAATCCCAACCTTTAATAACTCAGATGAAATTACAAGATTGACAAAACTCACGTTGAACCATTTGCCTAATAGGTTCAACCCCTCACCACTCTCAAGAAGAAAAACAGAAGGTTATAATTGAGGTCACTCACCAACCCGTACCAATATCCCTAACCAAAGTTGACGACTCCTTGATAGATCTTCTTCTTTCTTCTTTCTTGGATGGCGAAGTCCGAAGAGCAAAGTACGGATTTTCTCTTAGAATTTCTTGTGGATGAGTACCCCAAATCTCTACTTTGTAATGTGCTTTGTGCCTCCATCCTTACCCCATGTATATAGGATAAGAAAACCAATATTCTAGTCATAATAGGATTTTCTAAATAGGAATAATTAAAACAGGAATCCTATTATGCCTAAAATACTCCATCAACATCCTATTTTAGATCATAATAGGATTTTTCAAAATTAGAATCTTATTATATCTAAAATAGCACAACATCAATTATGGACATCCAAATCTAATCAAGTCAAATATTTAACAAGATTTGGATTCCACAAATATATTATTACCAAATCCAAACTGGACTCCAATGATCTTCCCCTCTAGTTTAATGAGAGGGTATTAACCCCATGGCTCCTCAACTAGACTCCATGCATGTCGTCCCGCAATTGAGTTCCTGTTCCCCTATGTCATTGATCTCCGATCCCTCGAGTAGCTGAGCATCTTCCTTCATCTCCAGCTCCTCGACGTCACGTCGATGCTAGCTGCCATGCGTAGCACCTCTTCTACCACTGGGATCCTGCCGATATTAATAACACGGCCAAGATCGAAGCCCTTGATGATCAGCCTCATCGTAAGTCTTGGCTGCTTGTCTCTGACTTTCGTCTTCCACCGAAAAGTGTTAACTTTCCGACGAGCTTCTTCACCCTTTGTTGGCCTAACCAAGCAGATGATGCGGTTCTCCCGAGATTCGAACTTTTGAACCTGCCTACCTTCGTATCCAAACTTGAAGCTCATCCATACACATGCGTCCTCGAGCAGAACATCACGCACTGTGCATGTCGTCCATAACCCACAACTCCCCATGAACTGTATGAATGATGATGCTCCCGTCTCAGATTGAGTTCGCTGTAAACCTTGATCACCTCTCTGGCTTCGAACTGCAGAAACCGGTATCACTCCGTGAAGCTTTAGAAAACTACCTGTCGCCAAAATTGGATCCATAGAGCTACTCCCGCCTAGAGACCGACCAGCTGCCATGGGACCGACAAACTAACCCTCAATCTTTAACTTATCACCATCCGTCACTTTGTCTCGACGAACCGAATCCTCTGTATCCCTCAAAGCATCTAGAAGTCCCTCATCAACAAGTTCTCGATGATCCACCTCCTGTCGAACACATCTCGAGCCTCCATCCGGTGTCTATGGCCTGCTTGTATAGTTCAGCGGTTTGAGCATGTACATAACATAACACAAATCTTCCCGAGCCTGTTGTTGGGAACCCTTCTCAAGCATCCAATCTTTGTTCCCAAACAGACTACAACAGCCATCATCTGTCAGCCTCCCTACCGAAACCAAGTTATAGTGCAAACTCGATACATGTCCCATACCCCTGAGGACGAGCTTTTCACCAAACTCCGTCGTCAAGTGCACATCACCGATGGCTACAACTAGGGCTGTGCATAATTAAGTCAAACCGACCAAATCGAACCAAGCTAAACCGAATCGATTGGTTTTAAACCGAATCGATGGTTCAATTGGTTTGGTTCGGCTTCAATTTTTTCAAAACCGACCGATTCGGATCGGTTCACGGTTTGGTTATGCCTAAAACCGGCTAAATCGAACCGAACCAAACCAAAGCTTTGTTAAATAATTAGGGTTGGCCGGTTGGGTATGGGTTTATTGGGTTTTATTATATCGGTTTGGTTCATTTATTCATATCACAACCATTTATCAAGTTGAAGTTGAAAGAGCTCTCTCTCTCTCTCTCTAGTCTCAAAGAGGAGTGCTTAAAGCTGGTTTACGTCTTTTCAATCTCTTCCCTTCCGTGTCCTTCCGGTCTCTTTTCTTCTTCTCGTTCGGTTCGGTAAATCTCGTTGAAATCTATCATATCCTATCCGTTCAGTTTTGTTCCGAAAGTCCGGTGGATCAATCTATACTTTCAGTAAGCGGTTGAAGCCTATAGAGAGCGAAGCGACAAAACTCCTCTTCTTGTTACGGGAAGCGTACCGTACCATGTACCACTTTCTATAAGCCGGCTTTCCAGATCAGATCTCTTTTCTGTAGCAGTAGCAGGTTTGAGACCAGGTGAATCTAATTGCTCCTGTACACATGGAAGGGACTTTTGGTTGAATGTATATGATTTTTTTATATATATAATTGACATTTTTCTCCACCTGCAAAGCGCAAGTTGAATTGAAGCTGCTGAATTGTATTTACTGTTGCAAAGTACAAGTTGATTGAGGTTTAAAAAAGCATACAGTCCATTTTTTTATGTGATCAAAATCGACCAAGTCGAACCAATCCAAACCGAACCAAGTCGGTCGGTTTCAAACAGAACCGACCATTTGGTTGGTTTGGTTCGGTTTTGTTTATTTTCAAACCGATTAACTTCGGTTCGACTTCGGTTGGGACTAAATAGGTCGACCACCGACCGATGCACACCCCTACCTATAAATATAGCCATCCCCTTGTCGCCCATCTTCACACGTTCAAACCTACCGCTGTAGTTTGACATAAAAATCCTTATATATAGAGTGGCGTGGTATGACGCTCCCGTATCCATGACCCAGTCGCCATTATGATATATGCCATAATATTCCTCTGTATCGGTCGTTGCAATGATGATATCTCCAAATACCATGAGATCATCCTTATCGTCCTTGTCTTTGGCCTTCTCAGCTTTGAGCTTCAGGTAGTTCCTCTTGATATGACCCTTTACTCCATTGTAATAGCAACCCTCTTTGCGGTCCACAATCACAAAATCTTGAGAACTCCCCCATGTCCTTGCCTGTGACTTGGGTCTTTCCTTCCAGTAGGCCACCACTAGAGCAGACTCTTATGATGGTTCCACTTACTTGCGTTGGACCTCTTCATTCAACAAGCTACTTTTAACTGCCTCCATCGTAATAACTCCATCAGGCACGGAGTTGCTCACTGTCACCACCAACGTCTTCCAACTTTCCGACAGAGAACTTAAGAGCAGTAGGGCCTGAATCTCATCATCAATCACCATCTTCATCATAGTCTGCTGATTGATGATATCCTGAACCTCATTCAGATATTATGCAACTGAGGCACCCTCCGTATACTTCGAGTTGTCGAGTTACGAATAAGAAATGTCTTGTTGCCAGTCGTATTCATTTTGTACAACGAATGCAATTTCTCCTACAATACTTTTGCCGAACTCTCCATGGATACGTGGTGAAACACTGAGTCATCTAGCCATTGGCGGATGAATCCAACGGCCTTCCAATCTAGTTGTTTTCAGTCTTCAGCAGCTTTGTCTGATGGCTTTACGCTGTCGCCCTCCAACGAACCATGCAAGTCCTTACACCAGAGTAGATCCTCCATCCTTGGCTTCCAAATCATCCAATTCCCCCTATGAGGGTGTTCATACGAGTATTTATCTTCTCCATAGATATGGTTGCCTGAACTCTTAAATTTCTGATACCAATTGTTGGGCACGTGCGAAAGCGTTTGCCAACTCACCTGATCAAAATCAATCTCTATCTAACGGACATCAAGTACAAGATGAAGACAAGTATATGGCGGTGACGTACATCATCAGGACAAATTCCAACCTTTAATACTCAGATAAAATTACAAGATTGATAGAACTCACTTTGAACCTTTTGTCTAATAGGTTCAACCCCCTCACCACTCTCAAGAAGAAAAATAGAAGATTACAATTGAGATCACTCACCAACCCGTAGCAATATTCCTAACCAAAGTTGACGATTCCTTGATTAGATATTCTTCTTTCTTCTGTCTTAGATGGCGAAGTCCTAAGAGCAAAGTACGAACTTTCTCTTAGATTTTCTTATGGTCGACGAGCACCCCGAATCTTCACTTTGTGCTGTGCTTTATGCCTTCACCCTCACCTCATATATATATGATGAGAAAACTAATATTCTAGTCATAATAGGATTTCCTAAATAGGAATATTTAAAATAGGAATCCTATTATGCCTAAAATATTCTGTCAATATCCTATTTTAGATCATAATTGGATTTTCCAAAATAAGAATCCTATTGTATCTAAAATGGCACAACAACAATTATGGACATCCAAATCTAATTAAGTCAAATATTTAACAAGATTTGGATTCCACAAATATGTTATTACCAAATCTAAACTAGACTTCAACATTTTCTTCCAACAAAATTTGTATACATGATCTAGTTGAGCCATCTACATTTATACCATTCATGTCCGACTAAAATACGTCTCCTTGTGATTCATTTTAATAGAAAAGCATTCACATAGAAAATTG